>PJEM01004998.1:122843-140468 GCA_004023845.1 Helogale parvula | reverse complement strand
TCAGGGTCGGGTCAGGGTCAGGGTCAGGGTCAGGGTCGGGTTAGGGTCAGGGTCAGGGTCAGGGAACAATTCTGCGTCACCCTGCGTGGGGACATGTCCACAGCCAGGGAGGGTGTTGGCTTATAGTTGAGTTTTGCAAAAGCTTTTTTTGGAGTGACTGGTACCTGACTTAAGGAGATCAGGACATATATACAGAAAGGACTCGTCATGTATAAGATTTTCAGGAACAATATGATCACATTCCGGTACCTAAGGATCAATGGACTCAGGACAAGAAGTTTCCCGACCTTCCTTAGATATCTACAGACATCAATCACCTTCTGACCCCAATCCCCTCCAGCCCCCCCCTTCCCCAACCTCAAAGAATCTGCAATTTCTTGCCCTTGGGAGACGGTTCCTTAGGGCTAGTGTTTGCCATCTGCTTGTGTTGCTGGCTTTCCTAATAAAGTTGCCTTCGTTACCCCAACATCCTGCCTCTCTGCGTACTGAGTCGCCCGTCGTGGGGAGAGTGCAAGAGGCTCGGATTAGGTTACACGTGTGTGCACGCACACAGACGCATGCAAACACACACACGCGCAGGCACACAAAGGGTCACACACAAGTGTACTCAGATGCACACCCATGCTCACGCGCACACACAGACGGGATGTGAATGTTCACAGTAGCCACAGGAAATAACTAAAGCACTGATTCCTGCTACCAATGGATAAATCTTTAATTCATTTTGCTAAGTTAAAGAAGTGAGTCTCAGAAAGGCTACAGAGATGTAAGATTCTATCATCTGACGTTTTGAAAGAGGCAAACAGCAGGGGTGCCACACTGATCAGCGGTTGCAGAGGCTGTGGAGGGGGGAGGCGAGAGCAGGGCCCCCCTCCCCCCGCTCCGGCACTGCCCCTCCCTCCCCCCACCCAGGACTCAGCTTGCTGTCTCCATGTGTGCCACAGCGGGGTCCCTTCCCGAGGACAGCACACAGGCAGCACGGGATGGAAGAGAAGGGGGAACAGGGCTCTCTCCCCCCTCTGCCCTCCTTCCCCCCAGCCCCACTTCATCTCGGGAGACGGGAGGAGCACACAGAGGTTCGGGCAAGCCACCGCTCCTGACAGCGCCCACGTCTCTGGGAGAAGCGTGTGCGCTGACCACAGGCGCGGGTGGGAGGGGCAGGGAGGTCGGCTCTGAATCTCCATCAGCAGCTCAGGAGGCGGGTGAAGGGGCGGATGGGCGGGGACCCCGGGGAGCACCCCGGGGCTGTGGTTCCCGAGCCCCCCATCGCTTCCTTCTTCCCACTGCCAGGCTCATGGCCACCTGCCGGGTGGGACGCGGGGGCTAAGGGTCCGCCGGCTCCACTGTCCCCAGCGCCACATTCAGAAGACGGTTGTGAATGTTTGTGTCTGTGTCTGGGCGAAACAGGTCCTAGAGGCCGCCCTCTGCCCTGGCGCTGGACCCAGGTCTGCAGCAGTACTGGTCTGCTCTAGCACCCCCAAAATCATTAGCCGTGCCCCACCCCGTCCAGGGGGAATCAGGTCTCTTCCAAGATACGCACCGCCGCATCTGTAGCCGTCATCTGCCGTTTTAAGACTTGAGGACAGATGTCATCTACAATCACAATTCTCTATTATGTATATTCTGTATAATATTAGGGTACTATGCGAATTACATACTATTTTATATTACGCTACAGTTAAATACTGTGTGTAAATGCTCCGTATAAGATACGATGAACAGCGCGAGCGTCTCACCGCCAGGGCACCCGGGACCCTGAGGGCCGGTCCCCGAACAGGGGGTGCCGGGGCTTTCCTGAGCAGCAGCCCCGCCTGGTTGGGGACTTCCCACGAAGCTCAGAACCGGGCAGAAATAAGCACAATCTTACACACGAGGGCAAATGCCTTCCGTGCGAGCCCCCTCCCTCCCGTCCGTGAAGTGTCGGTGACCCGAAGGCGGGCGGCCAGGGTGCCACTCGGCACGGGGCCGTGAGGCCGCTGTGGGGGGGACTCGTGGCAGGACCTCAGGAGCCAACGCCTCGCTGGCGGGACCCCCGACAGGCCACCCCGGGGGTGCTCAGCCACGCTGGCTCCGGCTGCGTGTCCGCCCCTGAGGTGCAAGCCTGGGGGCTCTTACCCCTCCCGTCCCAGAGGAAGGGCCGCCCGCTCTCGTGGCCGCGTCTGCCTGGTCCCGGTTCTCGGCTCGCCGCACACGCTTCTGGTGACCCGGACCCCTACCCTCCTCCCTGTCACCGCTGCCCCGTGCTCCCGGTCACTGGCGCTCAACCAGCCGCGCAGCTGCGCGGTCCGCAGCCCGATCGGGGAGCGGCAGCGTCCAGGGTCTGGACAGGACGAGAAAGCGCAGGGACGAAGCCCACGACATCCGAGCCGCCGCACGGATCTGCCCGGCGCCGAGAAGGTGAGCTCCAGGGCCGCCCCGCCGTCCCCCCAGCGCGGCCTGGAGGCCGGACGATTCCCGGGGCCTGAACCCAACTTCTCACCGGGCCACTTTTTAGCCGTTCAGCAGAGGAGCGCTTGGAGTCCGTCTACATTCAGGGGAGCCTGCGCCGGCTGACTGCACCCTCAGAAGGTCAGGCTCACCCGACCGGCGCCTTCCTGACCTAAAGGACATTGGCCCCGTCTGCCAACCAAAGCCTCCCCGTACCTGCTCCCGGGCCTGGCTCTCAGCAAGACGCCACCGTTTCAAGAGGGCGAGCTCGGCGCGAGGCTTTATTTCGGCATGGACTCGATTTTATGCTTTTAAATATGGCCCATTTTCTTACCGAGGATTGTAACGGTCTGGGTATAATGACGCAAGCTTGTCCGCTACGACGGAGACTATTTATTTGGTTGTGAGGAGTTTTTAGCCCCCGAGGCTTTGGGAGCTGCGTTAGTGACGGAAATGACAGCTCTTCCTGACCGTCCTTACTTCCCGTGCAGGATCCAACCCCTCCGGCTGAGCTCAGCTGCTGGGGTCCCGGCCCTCCTGTCGCCCGTGAGACACAGGCGGCTCAGGGGTGGCCTTGGCTCTCACGCGGGGAACTCCACGGGGCAGCAGCACATCCGTCTTCATCGGCGCGGCCCCCGAGGACCACTCAGGGCCTGGCCCAGTGAGCCGATCCGACAGAGTCAGGGCAAGAGACTCTAAACTCCACTCGCCACATGGTTCTGCACGGGCGGCCCTGGGAACCGAGGGACCGCACAGGCCGAGGAAGGGCGGCCGGGGCCCCGCCGGCGCAAAGGCTCCCGCGTGAGGGGCGGAGGCACAGCACCAGCGCCCACCGGCCTGGCGCCTCCCAGCGGGGGCTCCCGGTACGCTCGTGTGCACGTCAGCTGGGTGGGAGACGGGGTGTGGCCAGGGCCACCGAGAGAGAACCCCCTGCATCCCCCAACTGGGAATGAGCCACAGAGAGAGGGCCTGAGGCTGCCTCGGAGGCCACGCCCCTCGCCCTTCTCCTACACGGTCAGCCCCCTGCCTCCACGCTGCACCGCCAGCACAGGGGCCCCCGTCTTAAGCACCACCAGAAGGCTCCGTGCTTACTCGTGATGCCGCAAGTTCCACCACCTGAAAGACTTGACACCGAGGCTGGTGCGTAATAGATGCTCAACAAACGCTTGTAAAATGCAAGAACCTATGAGTGGTAAGAGCACAAGAGATTAACGGTGCGAAGTGTAAGCAGTAATGAGGAAACACACGCCCCTCCGAGAAGACTCCACCCCCGCCTGCTCGGCTCCGCCGCTTTCAGGAAACCCCCCCAGCTGCGCTGCCTGGTCCCCAGCACCTCACTGCTCTGCTCCTTATCCAGCTGTAAGCGTGAGGCGGGAAACCTGACCACAGACAGCGAGCCGCCCTGATAACGTGAATGAATATCATAGATGTGGGGTTATTGTTATCCGTGAGGAGATCTGCGCTACCCCATTCAACAGGAAAAAAATACGTGAAAGTATGAAAGTGATATTAAGCAGATGTGAGGCTGGAATTGTCAGTCTTGTCTGAGCAGGTGCTAATGTGTTATAATTATCCTTCTGGCGCTGGGTGTTTAGGAGTTTGGTTCCACCTAGTCAATCACAGCTGTAATTGTTAAGCTACTTACATCGCTAATACGCTGGGTAATAACCAGATAGGATTTAATATTTGACATTTGCCGTCAATTACCTTCTTCTGACATGCATCTCCTCTACTCCAGTATCTGTAGATTGGGCTTTCTCGTCTCTGGATAAAATAAATAGAACTGCAGGGTTTAAAAGAAAGAAAATAAAAGTGAACCAACGTCTCTGTGCGTCTCCTGATTGTGCCGCTTTCGGGCCCCTGACGAGAACAATGGCCTCATCTCTCCGGAAGCACTCTCTGGATGCTGATTCTGCACGTGCTAGAGGATTTATTTCCAAAGATTCTGCTCTCCCTCCCCCTCACTGTGCAGGAGGGTGAGTCTCTGCTTTCGCCCACAAACGGAAAGGTCGGGTGCAGAAGGTTTGAAACGGCCTCCCCAAGCGACAGGTCAGTTCCGCGGAAATTCGCACAGAGCGCCTGCCAAGGGTCTTCCCCAGGACCTCGTTTTTCTGCATCTGCGATTACAAAATAAAACAGAGGAGAAATGGCCGAGGGAAAGATGCGGGGCCCTGATGTCACCGGCTTGGGTCTGAATCCACACCCAGCGGATTTCTGGCGGACATTTCCTACCCTGCCTGAGCTCTGGCTTCTTTTTCCGTGAAACTGGGTTTCTGTGGGATTAAGTGAGGAGACGCAGAGCCCTGCGGCCAGCAGACAGGAGGGCGCTGCCGTTAGTGGCGGTGGCCAGCGGTGTGGACCTACGGAGCCTGGGCTGGAGGCCCCGTGTGAGAGCGCCTCAAGAGCTTGCTGACAACAGATCGGGGGGAGGCTCCCCATTGGGGGGGGTCCAGGCTGGGGTCCTCGCCCTCGTTATGGATCCCAGCAAGCCAGGCAGACAAGGACTACAGACCGTTGGGTGAACGGGGCAGCGTCACCCACACGGGCTCCATCACCAGGGCGGAGGCTGCAGGAGAGCGGCAGGACCGGAGCTGGTTCTGAATTTCAACCCCACGGAGCCCCACAATCCTCTGATCAGCACCACTGAGGACACCAAGAAAGGTCCTTGGTGACGAGGCTGGGAGGCTGTCTCCCCGGCACGCGGCCAGGGCACCCCATCACACGGCTCCGGGGAGTGCGGCCCCGCGGGGGTCAGCGGGAGGCACCAGAAAGTCCCACCGCCAAGAACTATATAGAGAGATAGAGAAGTGTCTTCGGTGGGTGTTCTTGTCTACAACCCAGGTGGAGACCCCATGGGTCTCTAAAAGATGTCACCCAGGAGCCTGTGCACATTATGTGTCCTGAAGACACACGCACGCACACACGCACGCACGCACGCACGCACGCATCACATCTAGCCAGTTAAACCCGGGCCGCAGCCCACGGGCGGCTCGGGCTGTGACACACGGTCTCAGACAAAGCTCCGCATGTGTCTGCTCATTGTCGCCGTCCTTGCCGTCTGTAACCTCCGGGGAGGGTTCGGCAACTCAGTGGAAGTTCCGGGGGGGGGGCGATGTAGCCCCCTCATGTCAGATGATGGTTCAGTCTTGGGGTCACTGGCACCCACAGTCCTTCCTGTCACCCCACTAACTTCCCTTGACTGTTTTCTTGCCCCGACGGCATGGACGCCGCCACAGGTTGGAATGCTGCTTGGAGATAAGGTGACGTTTCAATGCAGTTTTTCTGACGGTGCGTTTGTTGATTACTCCAAGGGCTGTACAACTTTCTAACACCTTCGCCACACGTGTTTTTTGTCAGAATGGGGGTGGAGTGGGCAGTGGAGATCATCTTTTTAAAAATAATTTAACAGAAAATAAATATCCATCACCATTCAGTCAGGGACCCTCCCTTAATTAGAAAAGCGTCACTTAAATTGTTAGTCTCTTTTTCAGACTCGCTGGCGATAAACCCACTATTTCGACAACATATTACTACCTCAGAAGCAACCTTCTTACAAGTTACTAAATGCGCCTCATTCCCTGCAGATGAAAGGGGCTGGTTTCAAGGGAATCCTGCGAAGTCTAAAAGGGAAGGACATGCGTGGCCCTGCCAGCCACGGAGCATTAAGACTTCAAAGCCAAGCAAACGAGGCCGGACCCAGTCATTTTGCAATAAAACTCGAAGTCGAGTAATAGTGCCCTTTTAAGCCACTTGGGACTTTTAAGACTTCAAATAAAATGCTATTAGCACAGACAGATAAACAATCTAAGCCACTATTTGCCTGGGGCGATACCCTTGTGATTTACAATGAGCCGAGAAAATAGAGCAGCCTAGGTGTTCGGCGGGAGTGACACGGACACGGGTAATCTCTTCTCAGCGGTGACAGGCCTCTGGATTTCACACCGGTGAGCGTCTCACTCCTGCATCGACCGCGTCACGGATGGCGGCAGCAGAACTGGCTCCTGCTTTCGATGGAAAGGCACGAGTAAATTAAAAGTGAAAATACTGAATGTGAGAAGTAATTTTTTTGAGCTGAGCGAGAAGAAGTAGCACTTGTCTTTGTTTTTGCTTTAGTGACTGAGTGGTATCACCGATGGTGGTATTGGCTTAGGGCCATAAAACCCTGCTCTCCGATGGAGTGCCTGGTTTGACCTCGCTGGACCGAAGGGGAGACGCCGGCTCCCTGGGAATTTCCTCTCAACCCAGGAGGTGCCCCGCCCTGCAGCACACCGCTACCTACAGAAACGAAGACGTCCCGAGTCAGAAAGCGGGAGTGGCCTGACCGTGGTGGGGCCAGCGCGCAGAACCCCCCGCGTCTATTTCTCCTCTGGGATTTCTGCTCCAGGAAATCCCAGTGTTAGGGACAGGGTGGCAGCCAGGCTTTCTAAGCATGTCCCCACTCCTCCTGGCTCACACCTTCCCCAAAGCCACTGCACAAGGCCCTTTGGAAAAAAGTGTCAATCCAAATTAGCCTCTGTGGCCGAGAGAGGCCGGGGGATGAGTCTAAACAAAAAGCTGGATGGCAGCTTCTGTTTTAATAACAGCAGTGCATCTCGTCAGTAACTGATGCCCGCGCCCCCCTCCAGCTGGCACGGGCAGGCCGGGCACACCGGCACGTTTCTCTGAGCTCGCTGTTCATCGGCCTCCTGTTTCTGCCTAGGATACCATTGTGCGGCGGCAGCCAGAACAAAATACGCCAAATAATCCTGGCAGAGTTACCGACAGCTGATGGATTTAACTTCTCCGCACATAATAAGCTGGAGTAAAGCCGTGAGGCTGCTGAGAAGATGTTGTGGTCCCGTCCTGTGACTGCTTCCCAGCATCCGCGTGCAACGTAAAGCAGACAGCCCCGGTCCCCGCTGTCACAACGTGGGGGCCGTGCCACTTCCAGATCTCCCGAGCACATTTCTCCAGTCTAAGAAGCGGAATCTGGTTCACTGTTACCATCCAGTCGTCAACACGCGTCAAAATAAAATGCAACAACAGAAGCTATTTAGGACTAAGCCAGTAAGGCTATTGTCCCTTTAAATAGAAAAAAAAGGAAAGAAAGAAAGAAAGAAGAAAGAGAAATTCTACTAGTTCTACAGGAAAAAAATGTCATATTTGTATAGACCCCAAATCCCCTCTGTTTAAACAGGGTGATTAATATCAGCTCCTGTAGGAAATTAAATTCTGGGAAGAACAGTAATATGCAGATATGCAGATTTCTGGGCAGAATGGCCATCTCTGGGTAGGGAGCCGGCTGATTAATCTGCATCCTCAGAATACAAAATGAAACCCTGAGCTCTCCTGGGCGAGCACGAGAAATGACTTTTCCCTCCTGCACGAGGGAGAGAAAAGGACGTGACACAAACATCCGAGGAGGGTCCTGTGCCACATGCCGGGCGCCAGGCCCTGAGTTAAAACTCCAGGTCACGTCCGTCCGCAACAGCTAACTGCTTCCTGCCGGGCCCCTCAGCCGGGTGCTTGGAAAGTTCTCCTCCCTGTTCCCGAATACATGGAGGCCTCCCCCCCACCCCGTCCTCACGCTCACCCTTCCCCCTCCAAAGCCCACACTCATGGGCCTTTTCCGCGCCGCCTTCACTGGGACTCGAGGGGGCAGTGACTGTGCACGTGCCCCTGTCCCCCAACCACGTGAGCCAAACCCACCTTCACACGCGGCTGGGGGGGGGGGGTTTCCTCAAAGGCTGACTGCAGTGACCGGGTCTTTAATTCCAAGCACAATACCAGAAACTTAATTTGCAAATGTAAATTTCTCCTAAGCCAACCCGCTCATCATTCTGAAATGTCACTGTGGCCGTAGCATCTGGGATGGAATGAGCAGAAGATTTCTGATCATTGGATAATAATACTATTTTTTTTGAAAAAAAAAAAATATTTACAGCAAGATGCAAAATGTCATTTTCAGTGGGATTTTTTTTGTCGTCACTGGAAACCCAAGCCTGTTATTCTGAACCGTTCAGGGTCTCTCCGATAATTGTATAGAAGTAGGCATTATGCTATATTATTAAAGCTGTAATTTCCTGCTGAATCTGTCTGGATGTTTCTTTTTATCACTTGGCAATTTCTATCTAGTTATAGCATAATTAAGTTTCCTGACCCCGGCTCACTCTCTTAACAGGACGCTTAGAAATATACTAGAGCTGAAGATCTTCAGGCTGATGTCCTCTCTCCCCACACAGTAATGGAATAAAATTATTAATCCAGTAATTGTACAGAACACATTACTTTGCATTGAATGTTCCTGGTTCTCATTTTCTGTCGGTGACAATCAGCCCGCGGGTACAATCATTTCTGCAGGAGCGCGGCCCTTGGAGAAAGCCTCTCACGCGCTCCTGAAGCTCCCCGAGCCGCTGCGATTATTCACGGGCTAATACAGTGCTCGGCTCAAGCCAACAAAACAAAGTTAATAAAATGGACTGAGGAACAAGATATCTTCTGCCTGCGGCTGCTGTGCCAAAATTAGAGCCACTCTCGGGTGGCCCGCAGGCCCCCGCGGGGGAGCTCCGAGTGTCTTTAGGGGGCTCACTGCGTCTGGGCCAGACGGTGCGCCTCCCGCCTCTGGGCAGTAAGACGGCGGGGAAGGCCTGTCTGCAGCCCCATTCACTAGCAACAAGGGGCCGCTCTGGACCCCAGCTGCAGGGCCAGCCGGGAGGGCTGCTCTCAGACCGACACCGGGCCGTGCCCCAACACGCACTGAGAGCGCCACACAACAGAGCAGGGCCCCCCGTGCCAGAGTCTCTCCCCACACCCACTAGGGCATCCCGCATCTGGGAAGAAAGAGGCCATCAAAACAGAGTGCACATATCTTCAGCAAGGTAGGCCTGGAGGGAATACACCTCAGAATCAGAAAGACCTTATACGGAAAACCCACGCAAACATCATCCTCAAGGGGAAAACCTGAGCGCTTTCCTCTAAGGTCAGGAACAAGACAGGGATGTCCACTCCCACCACTTTTATTCAACATAATATGGGAAGTCCCAGCCACAGCAATCAGACAAGAAAAAGAAATAAAAGCGATCCAAACTGGAAGTAACACTCTCATTGTTTGCAGATGACATGATACTCCATAGAGAAACACGGAAGGCTCCACCAAAACAAACTGTTAGAATTGATAAATGAATTCAGGAAGGTCACAGGATGCAAAATCAATGCACAGAAATCTATTGTATTCCTTTACGTGATCATGAAACAGCAGGAAGATGAAAACAATCCCATTTACAACTGTTCCAAAAATAATCAGACCCCTAGGAATAGATCTAATGAAAGAGGCGAAAGACCTGGACTCTGAAAACTCTAAAACACTGATGAAAGAAACTGAAGATGACACAAAGAAACAGAAAGACATCTCATGCTCATGGATTAGCAGGACAAATATTGCTAAAGTGTCCAGACCACCCAAAGCCATCTGCACATTCAATGCAATTCCTATCAAAATACCACCAGCATTTTTCACAGAACTAGAACAATCCTAAAATTTATGTGGAACCACGAAAGTTTACAAAAAGCAAAAGCAATCTTGAAAAAGAAAAGCAAGGTTGGAGACATCGCAATTCCAGACTTCAAGTTACATCATGAAGTGGTAGTAATGAAAACAGTATGGTACTAGCAGAAAAATAGACACAGAGATCAATGGAACAGACTAGAAAACCCAGAAATGAATCCACAACTATATGGTCAATTAATCTTTGACAAAACAGGAAAGAATAGCCAATGGAAAAAGACAGTCTTTTCAACAAATGGTGCTGGGAAAACCGGACAGCAACATGCAAAAGAATGAAGCTGGGCCACTTCCTTACAGCTTACACAAAAATAAACTCAAAATGGATTAAAGACCTAAATGTGAGCCCTGAACCCATAAAGATTCTAGAATACAGCACAGGAAAGAATTTTTCCAACATCGGTCATAGCAACACCTTTCTAGACATGTCTCCTGAGGCAAGGGAAAGAAAAACAAAAATAAACTATTGGAACTTCAACAAAATAAAGAGCTTCTGTACAGCAAAGGAAACAATCAATAAAACTAAGAGGAAACAAAGAGGAATGGAAGAAGATATTTGCACATGACACATCAAATAAAGGGTTAGTGTCCAAAATACATAAAACACTGCTAGAACTCAACACCCAAAACACAAATAACCCAGTGAAGAAATGGGCAGAAGACATGAACAGACATCTCTCCAAAGAAGACATCCAGATGACTAACAGACACGTGAAAAGATGCCCAACATCACCCATCATCAGGGAAATGGAAATCAAATCCACAATGAGACGCCACCACACACCGGTCAGGAAGGCTAAAATCAACAACACAAGAAACGACAAGCGCTGGCGAGGACGTGGAGAAAGCAGAACCCTCCTGAATTTCTGGGGGGAACGCAAGCCGGTGCAGCCACTCTGGAAAACAGTGTGGAGGGTCCTCAAAAAATTAACAATAGAACTACATGACCCATTAGCCCCAGTACTGGGTATGGACCCAGAGAATACACAAATACTAGTTCAAAGGGATTCATGTCCCTTCATGCTTACTGCAGCGTTATCTACAGCAGCCAAGTCAGGGAGATAACCCATGTGTCCATCAGTAGGTGAAGAGTAAGGAAGAGGCGGTACACACACACACACACACACACACACACACACACACACACACAGGAATATTGGTCACCCATAAAAAAGGATGAAATCTTGCCATTTACAATGGCATGGATGGAGCTAGAGAGTATTATGCTAAGCGAAATAAGTCAATCAGAGAAATACAAATACCACACGATTTCACCCACACATGGAATTTCAGAAACAAAACAAATGGGGCGCCGGTTGGCTCACTGAGTTAAGGATCCAACTCTTGATCTTGTCTCGGGTCATGATCTCATGGTCTATGAGATCGAGCCCTGTGTCAGGCTCTGTGCTGTAAGCACGGAGGTTGGGGTTCTCCCTCTCTTTTTCTCAAATAAATAAATAAATTTTAAAAAATGAACAAAGAGGAAAAAAAGAGAAAGAGACAAACACACCGAGAAACAGACTCTTAACCACAGAGGACACACGGTGGCTGTGGGAGGGGCCGGGAGCGGGTGGGTGACGCAGGTGCTGGGGGTCAGGGAGCACACGCGTGCTGACGAGCCCACGGTGCAGAGGGAAGTGCCGAGTCCCCGCACTGCGCGCCTGGAACTGATAGAACACTGTATGCTGGTTAGTCGTGAAGTTAATAAATAAATAAGTAAAGTCAAGTCTGCAGGATACACTAAAAAAGAGAGAGAGCGAGAAAGAGAAGGAGAACACGGAGCGTAATTCCGGAGGGTCACTGCGCCGAGCCTCGACCCGCCGGGGCGAACTCGCAGAAGTCAGGGGGCAGGGAGTGGGCTGCTCCCTGGTTCCATGAAAACCTCGTGCTGGCCTGACTGTAGGGACGATAGCCACACTCGGTCCCCGCCTTCACGGAGACGCCGCGGGCAGTGACAGGGCTCCAAGCAGCGCGAGGATCCCTCACCACGACCGTTTATTTACGTGCATGCAGTGGAACCCCACAAACAGGGTTTAACGCCCACGCCCTGCGAAGACACAGCTTACGCGTCACAATCCATGCATACACCACAAGTGCGCTTTGCCTCAAATGCCTTAACATGTCCTGGGTCCCTGCTGGAGTCCCCGGCATGGCTTCCTTGGTCCCTCCTGGGGGTGAACTTCAAGGCCAGAGCCGGGTACTCACCGAAGTATTTACAGAATGGACCGACAGGTTTTTAAACTGAAAACCTTGGAACATCTTTCCACGTCGAGATAAAGGAACACATACAATTTTCATTCTGCTGATAAGTGCCAGTAATCAATCAATTAATAAATATGCTGTTTGGGGTTCACTGGCCAAACCTCAGTTTACAATCTAAATGGTTTACAATGGAAACAGTCATTCCAACGTGTTGTTTATGTGTTAAAATCACTGCTGACTCACTTCCGCAGAATCACCTGCTCCGGATGAGGCGCCCCAGAAACCCCTGGGGAGCCTTCTCGGAGCAGTGGACATCATGCCAACTTATCTGTATGCTAACAGGATTGGTTTAAATCAATAGCTCTCCCCAGGGGACATGTGGCAGCGTCTGGGGACAATCTGGGGTATCACTCTGGCGGTGGGGGTGCCACGGGCAGGTAGTGCGGCCGACGCCCACGGCGCACGGAATGCTTCCGCCCCAACTAAGAAGTCTTTGTTGCAAACGCCAATAGTAAACCCTCGTTTAGACGGACAAACACTGAACCAAGCCACTCAGCCTGAGAGCCGCGCGCGCCCATCAGAACCAGACGTAGCCGAAGCATTAAACTTTTACCCTCCCAATTTCTCAGCGTCTGAAATGTAAACACAAAAGCGCAAAGTGGGATATTTACAACGATAACTATTTTTCTTTCCCAACTGAAAAATAAACTGTCCAGGCAGGTGAAGAGAATGAAGAGGTTCTTTTTCCTCCGTCCCCGATTCTCCCAGCGAAGTGAAAACAGATCCGCAGTGAAATGGACGCACATTTCCGCGTGGGACGTTCGCTGAAGCATGCCCGCCCGCCGTAGGCTGACCAGGCAGCGCACCCGCGACGTGTAGGGGGTGTGGCACCGGGTGCCCGGGACAGTGGCCAGGGCTCCAGTGCAGACAGAGCAGAGCCTGGAGAAACCTGACTCCACACGTGAGCGGGGGAGGGGAAGGACCTCTGCTTCTCATTCTCCTTCCCTTGGAGCCGCCGGGATCTCACGCAGGCCCCCAGCACCGCGGCCTCCCTGCCCAGAGAAACGGCAGTTTAAGGACGCATGCGGCTCTGTCAGCTGTCCCGTTTCTTAATTTCTGAAAACAGATCAATCGTGCCTCACTTTTGTTTTACTGTCGCCTGTAAATGCCTCCCGTGGAAAGTCGCGGGCGGGAAGCTTTGGCTGAATTTTGCTGCCTTTATTTCCGAACGCAACAGGGAGCAGGCATTCCCAGACCGCCTGCAAACCCGCTTCTAATACACCCGCGTCTGGGGGAGAAGGTGTGGCGGCCGGATCACTTCTCTCCCCATTGTTTCATTGATAAAAATGATCTGGGAAGCGGAAGACTATATTAACCGTTTCCTCTGGTTTTCCATCGAGAAGGCTGAAGACATTTCTAAAATAGATCTATTTTCTTTTCTTTCTACGGAATAATGCATGAATGATTATAACATATGCTCTATCTCCCATTTTTTTTCTCAGCCCGTGGAAAAGTGCCTGACACTGTAATCACAACTTGTTGGGTTTTCAATCTGATGCTGTCCCATTTTATCATGGTAGTTAAACGTCCATTCTTGTTCGGTGTGATAAATGTTATGGCCATTTAACAGTAACGAAAAAGAGAGACATGTTAAACCAAATATTGCTTCAGATTGTGTCTTTTATTCTCCTTTATCATCATATCTTAATTTATAGTATAATCATCATTATCACAACTGTCAGCCTCATTTAACCTCGCCTGATCTCCCGTGATTCTTCGCTGTCAGCTCTGATTGCCTACCTTCTGCTGACTGGCTGATAATGGCTGACAGATTAGCCCTCCCCAAGAGGAAGACAATGATATATAGAACAGTGCGGCTCGCTCTATATATTAATGAGGAGCTGGCAAAGCTTTGATAAGGCTGCGGAATAATCCATCAGTGCGAGAAGGAGCTTGTAAAACTGGGGAACATTTCACGGGAAGAGCACCTGGGAAGGATGTAATGACCCGCTTGCTAAATGCCTGTCAGCTGCCCTCCCTCTGTTGTAATTAACATCAGATACGGGCGTGTGGATAACCTAAGAAGTTTATCAACCCCCAAATCCAGTCACATTCCCTCCACATTGCGCCCACCGCTCCGTCTTTTACAACATATGTAGCAAGCCAGCAATTAATAGCTCATTTTCTTTGGCATTAGGAGCTGTTTATCTTCTGAACTAGCTCTTATCAGAGGCTGTTACGTGTGAAAGGCAAGAGTCATTGGGCGCTTTTTGTGTCTAGTTGTAGCACTTACTCAGCAAGGCCTGCTTCGCCATTAGATACAATGCTTCAGATGGCTACTTGAGTTTGAATGCACCGTTATTACAGGTATTATATGAAATTGCTTGTGTTATGTGAAGGGGATTATAGAGGTTCTGGATCAATAACTTCAGTGGATGTTGGGAGGGATTACAGTGCTCTGTCAATTTCCCCCATTTGGCTGTCAGTGCTGATTTACACCACACCACCTCTTTTATTCACATCAAATCACTCATTTCATTGGTAAATTCTATATATCTCAATTTACTTTAAGTAGCTGATTTGTGTAAAATAAAATGACTTCCTCTTCTGTGTGTGCAACAGACCTAATCCTATATAGGAACAAAAAGTGTAAACACAAGGAAATTCTTTGTCCTTTTCAAAGCACCGCGTGGGGAGCTGCGGCTGCCCGCGACACAAAATAGCTGTAATTGGGGTATCTCGACTCCCCGGGCTTTGTTCGGGCCACACCTCGCCTCCTGTCTGTCTCGGCTCGGCAGTGGGGGGACTCCTTGGCCTCCGCGGCCTCTTCGGGTGCAGGCGGACGGACTGGGAAAGCAGGTGCACCTGCCTGCGCCCCTCACCTCCCTCGGTTCACGCCCTGGTGGGTGGGCTGGCGCTGCCCCCAGAACCGCGGGGTCACTGCCACGGCCCGGGCGCACTCCCCGCAACTCGACCACAGGCGTGCGCTCGCGCACGCGGCCCCGACGGCCCTTCTCTCTTCGTGGTTCTCGTGGGCATGATGTGCTCACACGTGTGCCTGACGAAGCGTGCTGTCAGAACTGGGGAGGAAGAGGCCCAGAGCCACTCGGAAAAGGGAAACGTCGGAGAGACGTGGGGATACCTTACGACCAAAGACCCAACCCTCTACGTCCATAGCGTTTTCTAGAAGTATCTGACCAGGTGAGACCCGAGGACGGATTCCACCCTTCCCCGGCCCCACGCCTGAGCACGGCTGGGATGACGATCCCCTTGGGAATGGTTTTTTGAACCTCCACTTGACACCCTCATCAGTGTTTTCTAGCACTTCTGCCCTAAAAGTGGCTCTTGGAAAACTGTGTACTTTTCCACGGATAAATAAAACTTAGATGCACAGAGTATTTACAAAATTGTCAAAAGCGATCCCTCAGAAAGCCTGCCCCAGCATTGTCTATGGCTCAAACAGACAAATGAATAAACCACTAGATTCACCAACCTATTAATGTGCTCAATTTCTGGTACTGAAGCGATTCAAATAATAGACCGGAGAGGAGGAAAGGATGTGTTTATTGTCTGTCCTGGCATAAAATGTCCTTTGCATAAAAATATACAGATTAATCCTGCACATCTGCGGCTTTCACATTTGTTCATTCACTTCTGTATATTTTTGATATATTTTGTGCAAGTTATAAAGCCAGGGGAAAATATAGGATTCTATTTAAAATGTAATGAGTAAAAAAAAAAAAAAATCTCCATAAACTGTGTCTGCATTTTCTAAAAAGCCCTATTGTCCCAGAGAGCATAATATTATTTAATATGGAACTGAAATCGAGTATCTTCAAAATCTGCCATTTTTGTGCCTGTTACAAATCAGCGCCTTCCTGCAAGGTGCCAGGTTTCTGACGCTGCGCACCCGTCTGTGATGTGAGGGCAGGTGGGACAGATGCGGTAGAATGTTCCACCCAACGGCTGTGCCAGCGTGGCGAGGACGGGGAGGGGCAGCCACCAGCCACCGCGGGAGCACCGGCCGCGCACCGCGGGGCCGCCCCCCACCTTCCCCGCCCCCCTCGGGGTCAGCTCCTCACGAGGCTGAGTTCCGGGTCCACCTTCAGCGTGGCGCCAGCGAGCCTGCGGGCCGTGCCATCTCCTGGACACCCAGCCTGCTGAGAGCGCCCCTCCACCCCTTGTCCTCTAAAATCAGGGACGGTCACAATGTAGACACGCATGTCCGCTGGCCCGGTGATCAGCCTCAGTGCGAGGACATGTTGCGCAGGGCAGGATACCCCACACTGCGGGTGGAGAAGAGCGAACTCCGAGGACGTTTAAGATACGATCCTTGCCCTCAAGGAGTTAATGGTCTACTCAGAAGGATGGGGTATAAACGCAGGCTTGAAAATGAAATTACAGTGAGTCTGAAGAGTATCCCGACTCCACCATGGTAGAGAGCCTGCAGGATTCAGTCATCTTAGCCACCAAATCCGTGAGATCTCAGCAGACCTCGGCGCACGAGGACAATGACGGCGGTCTCGGGAGTTCCTGCACCAGATCCGCGAAGCTACTCGAAAAGGAAAGTTGAATTTGATGGAAAATGGCAGCATGAATCTGGCACTCGCTGCTGTTTGGAAAACTCCAATTTCAAAGGACCAGTAACTCATCTGTAAATAGCCATTTATAAAAGATGGCAGGCTTTAATATATAAACCCCCAGAGTTATGTCTGACATTACACAAAGGACATACATATTGCATAATCATTTCCAAACAATAATAAAAAATTCAAATTAAGAATTCATATGCATCTCTGAAACCGCTACTGAATTCACTTAGGGAAACAATGCACTTTGACAAAGTTACAGAAAATACTAATTTACTAATAGCCAACCAAAAATTCAACTACAATGGTAATCACAAGTCCAGAACAAAGAGGCGATCCAAAAGGCTGGCGTCCGGAAAAACATCAAGGTGAGACGTGTGGGATGGGCCCTGAGCCCCAAACCACGCTCGCCCACTTGGGTCTCCATGAAACACAGCAGAGACAGCCTGGGGGGAGCTTAACGCACCTTAACGAACAACCACGAAAAGGCGGGCCTCGCAGCTTCCGGGATTTTCCCAGCGGCTCGGTCAGCGCACCCCGGAAGGCGGAAGGGTACGTAACAAGCTTAGTTTTCCCGGGTCAAAGCGACTTCCGCACGTCACTGTGAGCGGTGTGCTAGCCAAGGAGGGAGCGCCCTCCCTTCCCTTCCGGACGCACGGGAAGGCAGGCCGGTGACCAGACTGCACCTCGAAAGGGCTGTCCCAGAAGATGCTCATGCGTTTGCTCCTGAGATTCTTCCAGCACCAGCAACAGGGGAACAGCACACAGCCACCAGCAACCCAGCGCGTCTCGGGATGACCCGAGTGAATGGCTAAGTGAATGACGTCACCCAAAGACACGTGACTGTGGAAGTCGGGGGGGGGGGGG
>PJEM01004998.1:30386-112971 GCA_004023845.1 Helogale parvula | reverse complement strand
CATCCAGGCACCAGGCAGAATCCACGGCTGGAGAGAACAGGTGCCGGCCTGGTTAGCATTCCTGCAGGTCGTGCCTTCCCGCCCCCGTGGACATGACCTTATTTGGAAACAGGGTCACCGCAGATGTGACCAGTTACACTGGCGCAGTCACACTGGAACAGGGCCGGCCCCTAATCCAGCATGACTGGTGTCCGCGTGAGGACAGAAGAAAGACAGAGACACAAAGGGAGGCCGTGTGGAGGCAGAGGCAGAGGCTGGAGCCACGAATCTACCGTCCAAGGACGTGAGGATGGTCGGGAGCACCGGAAGCAGGAAGAAGCGAGGAGGGATCCTCTCCCACAGGTTTTGGAGGGAGCACGACCCTGCCACACCCTGGTTTTGGACGCCGTGCCTCAAAGCTGGCAGAGAATCGTGTCCTGTTGTCTTAAGCCCCCCGGCTAGCCGGCCACTGTCTCAACAGCCCCCAGAAACTGCCGCAATCGGGACTCCTCCCCTTGGAGTCCGCGAGTCCTGGACCTGAGCAGGGCGCCTGGAGGTCGGCTGTGGCCAGCCCACTGCCCCTCAGACACCGAGGACGGCGGCCACCCTGCTGGGAGAGGCACCTGACCTTGGCCGTGGGGAAGGGGCCGCCCTGTCCAAGGAGCCACCGTCACAGCAGACAGCCCCCGAGGAGGGACGCCGTCCAGGCCCCTGCTCCCAGCAGGCCATCCAGAGTTCACGGTTTTCCCAATGGAGAATTTCTTCGGGGGTCCAGGTGACAAGGCCCAAGGCACAGCGCGCCCAATCGGGGCCCAGCCCAGTGCACAAAACAACCTGGAACACTTCAGCTCCTGGCCAGACCTGAACTGTGAGGGGGGACGAAGTCTTTTTGGACCAGCAGTTCCCAGGTGAGCGGGAAGCATCGGGTCCCCACCGCTGCCCAGCAACCCGCACCCCTGACCACCCTCAGCCCCCTCACCCCTGGGTCCCAAGTCTCTGTGGCTGCCTGTGACCTCCGACCTTTGATATGTGTTCAGCCTGCCGCACTGGACTCTTCTCAAGCGTTAGGCTCCACGGTCAGGTGCAGCCACGGGTCCAAACCTAAAACTATTGTGGAAAAGGCCTTTCCATGCCGACACCCAGGCCCAGACACATTTAAACAACACAGACGTGTCTCTGTTTTCAACACAACGAGACTAACTGAGCAGAACAAACCGAATCTCCCCTAACCGGCCTGAACTCCTCCAGGCCCCCTGCCACCTTTGGGCTCCAGAGCCGCGCGCCACGCCCGACGGGCAGCAGGCGCCTGCCCCGTGTTTGCCAGATGGAAACTAACGGTCACGTCATCTGAAGGCATCTCATCTGATCAGCATTAATCAGCTTGAGAGACACAAGCGGGTTCCCGGGAGCTGCCTGAGCCCCGCCCCGGGCAGGGCGTTCTCTCTGACGCGTGCACGTGCACGTAAGAGTGAGTCACGCACCTTTGCCTCCCGCTCCGCCCGGAGAGAGAAGCCACGTGCCCCGCGGCTCCTACTCCGAGGACGAGGGCGCTCCAGGCGGGTGGCGGTGACGCCTCCCTCACCACCCGGTTCTGCAGATCTCTGCAGTCAAGACCTATTTAGACTGAGGAGTGCTCCGTTAATCACGGGCTCTGCTCTGCTCCCCAGTCACCGGCGGCAGTAATCATCATCACCGTCCCGCGTGGCGGGCCTCACCGGCAGCCTGCAATCATCCTGAGGACACGTGGCTCCGAACCCCATGTTTCTGGTTCAGTTGTGCTGACGGAGCGGAGCGTCAGCTGGTGGCCGAGAACCCACCAGAAGTAAGGGGGCGTCTCCGCTCTGCTCTGAGAGCTCAGACGGTCAGTCTCAACCCACTCACGTCCTTCCTGCCTTCGGATTCAAGACAACCGTGCCCGTTAGGGCTTGCTACACGCAAGTGACCCCCACAACTTAGCGGCTAAGAACGAAGTGTTATTGTTTATAACGTGGGGGGGCCAGGTGGCCTTGCGTGGCTCCCGCAGACGGCCGGCCCCCGGGGGACCACCGCCCTCACGTCTGGGGCTGCTCCAAGTGGTGGCTCACTGTCCCGCAGGTCAGACCGGGGTCCTGACCTGGGGGCCTCGGGTTGCGTGTGGAGCGGTGACGGAGTCGGCTCAGGCACAGGTCACTTCCACTGTATTTAAAACCAGCCAAGAACCTAAGGGGCGGGGGAAACAGAGCCCACCTCTTGGTGGGGAGACCGGCCAGGTGACCCTGCAACAGGACACGCACTCCCGAATGGAAGCAACGTGTGGCCACCATCCGCGATCCGCCCCAGGAATAAATCTGGCTCAGGGTCGTTCCTCCACTTTCTCCGCTCCAGTCATCCTCCGCTGAGCCCTTACCAGGCGCAGGGCGGGCATCTGCCGGCACGCGGGCATGAGTAGACTGCATTCTGTCCCTCGAGAGCTCACAGGGAAGTTGGGAGCGACAGAGAGGCCCGTTTCAGGAGCAGGGTCACAGTTCAGTCCCGGTGCTACGCGGGCACCGAGAAATGCCCTCGGTGGGGCAGCGCGGGACGATGCTCCCGGGGAAGATGCGACGGCGCCAGGCCGCGGTGTAGACCTGGATCCGCGCCAGAGCAGCAGCAGTGCTGGGGGCGGGGTAGCGGGTGGAAAGGACTGACCCCCTGACCGGCGCAGGGCCCATCGGGGGACACAAGGGTCACCGCGAGGGCAGGGAGGGTTGGAGATACGTAGGTCATCACCACGACTCAGCACAGACCCCGGCGGCCACCGCCACGATGAGGGTGTGCAGAGAGGAGGGAGCGGCTTCTGGAAAATGGAAATCTCCCCCCCCCCCCCCGCCCCCACCCCACCCGGGGCCATCATGTCACCGCTTGCCCCGCGGCCAGACCTCTCCCTCCTCACGCTGCAGACTGGAATGTCCTCCTTAATGCCACCCCGCCTTCCTTAAAGGCCCCTCCTCGTGGGCCTGGGTCCTTCGACCACCAGCGACCAGTGACCGATGGCCGGTGGAGCCCCAAGTGAGCTCGTGGACTGATGTGTCAGAGGAGGCTCTGGGGGCTGCGTCCCACACCCCGCTGGCCACCACGCCCCGCGTCCCCGGGTCACACACCCCACGTCTCCGGGTCACACACCTCGCGTCCCTCGAGTCACACGCCCCGCATCCCCAGGCCACACGCCCCGCTCCCTGAGCCACTGCGCCCACAGCTCTCCTTCCAGGGCAGTCCACGGCCGCTCTGCCTTTCCCGCCTGTATTTCTGCTGCCGGCCTTAAACTCTCAGCCCCTCGTGGGTGCCCACGTGGCTGCCTCCCAGCTCCCCTTGGGGCTGCAGCACCGCTGCCCGTGCCCACTCCTGCGCGTCTGGCGATGACATCTTCCTGAAGAAGAAAACCAAGCCGTGGAGCGGCTTCCTGCTGTCAGAACGTCGGTGTCCTGCTGGCCAGGAAACAGGCAAACGCTCGGCAAATAATTGTTGCGCGTGCCCATTAATAACCGGATGCGGGAAGGGACGTTTTCAGCACGTGAGGCTCGCAGACACTGATGCGTGCTTGCCTTCCTCCCCGAGCTCGGGGATCTGCCAGCATTCAGAGGGGCCACCTCGAGGGCAGGTCCAGGGACAGGGCGCATCGCTTCCGGAAGGTGAAAGTGGCCGATCCCGGGAGGGGAGCAGCGGAGACGGGAGGAGAAAGGCCCGGACGTGAGAGGACCCCCGGGGACCCGAACACAGTTATCACACCCCCAAAAACGCCCCCTGGGAACTGCTGCTCAGCGTGGGCCTTGCAAGAAGAGTTCTCTTCTTCTCCAGCCCTCGTAGGCTCTGTGTCCACTTGCGGGGCCTGAAGCCAAGCTCAGGTGCAGGGGAGACAGTGAGCCCGGGAGGGCGGCAGCGCGACTCTCACTGGACGGGGCGACGGGCTCATGTGAGGATTAAAGGAGACGGAGATAAAGCGTTCGGACCAGCACCGGGGACGTCACCGCGCCACACGCCAGCTCCCACCTCCGCTGCCCTGTTAGTCCTACCGATGCTAAAAAGGAGGCATCTAGGCCGCCAACATAAATAAACGGAGACACGGGCTGGGACGGTGATCTCGGGCTAACGTGTCCCTGAGGACAGGCCGTGCGGAGCCCTCCACTGACCCCAAGAGTCTTGTCCCCTCTAGCTGGTCCCTGAAGGAAAAGCAAGAATGTGCCCACGTTTAGCTCAGACTTGCAGCCGAGTGACAGGGCCTGTGCAGCCCCCGTCCACACTGCGGCTCCGTGGCTGGTGTGCTCAGTTAAGTGGAGCCCCTGCCCTGTACGCGCCGGCGGGCTCAGCGGCGGGGCCTCCCACACCAGGCCCCTGACGCGCTGGCCTCGGGGCCCAGGACAGATGTTCCGGGACACGGCCGGCTCCGGCGGGGAAGGTGAGGCAAGGCCCAGCCCGCAGGCGCCGGCAGCCCGTCCTGCTGTCCCGTTTCTGCCGCGGCAGACACACACTGAGTGTCCTACACAGGGCAGACCTACGATGCTGCCAAGTCGTGTGGCTGCCGTGGGGGACGGGCTCAGTTAGCGCCTCGAGGCCGGGGGCTTCTCTTCCAGGGGCGCTGGGGTTGCGAGCGGAATCTAGGTCCTTGCTGTCTGGGGGGGCGGTTCCCAGCCCCTCAAGCCCCCACTTCCCTTCCCTGGCCCCGGCCTCCTCCATCGTCAGCCCAGTGGGGGCGGGTCCAGCACGCACCCCTCCCCCCCCCACCAGCTGCTTTAAGGACTTGTGTCATCAGAGTGGGTCCCGCAGGAAATGCAGGACTGCGAAGTCCCTGATGCACCCGACGCGGTCTCTTCTCAGGTTCCAGGCGCGAGGGGCCACGTCTTGGGGGGCCCTCTGCCTGCCGTGCTGGCTCGTGGGGTAACCCAGATCTGCCTCCAAGAGGGTGAACTGGGGCTCCCTCTGCGAGGCCACAGAGCTGGTGAAGACGTCTCCCACGGTGTCACACACAGTCCCAAGGGCCAGGCGCCCCAGCACCGGGCGGCCGCGGGCTTGGACTGAACCGGGGAGCTTGCGTCCTGCTCCAGCGCACGTCCCCACGTGGGCGGGGGCTCGCTCCAGGCCGAGCAGCCTTCCTGAGCGCGGCCGTTTCTGAGCAGAGCAGAGCTGGCACCGACGAGAAAACCTCCGGCCCAGACGCCCTCTGGCCCGCGCCCCAGCCCGCCCTGCACCCCGAGGAGCCGTGCCGCACCTGCCGAGTGCTTGGGGAAGAGCCGCTAGTTTAGGAAACCGAGGAACTCAGCGCCCAGGCTCGAGGTCGGTGCTCACACCCGCCTTCCCCGAACCCCACCTTCTGCATGGTCAGGGGGCTCTCAACTATCAAGGAGGAGCCCCAGCTCTGAACCAGGAGACGATGTGTCCTCTGGGCGGGTCCAGGCCGTGCAGACTGAGACGCCCCGTCCATTGTGACAACCGCGCCTCGTGTTACCTGGTGCCGTCTGCTTCCAACACGTCTCCATTCACAGTGCAGTCAGGCCGGTCCCTCGCCCCTCTGCCCCCCTGTTCCCCTAAAATCCCACGCGGCTCCCTCTCCGCCCCTCCCACAGGAGCCCACGCCCCCACACGGGAGCCGGAGTAACTACCTGAGAAACAGGAATGTAAAACACGCGCTTCTGCACGAAACACCTTTCCGAAAGCTACTTGACGATACCAAGCGTGTTAGAGAGATAAAATCCACATTTTTAGGTGTTGTTTAATGTAAACATTTAATGTAAATTTACACGTAATGATATAAGGTAAATGTAAACATTTAGCCCTGGTGTCCAATGGCCCAAAGTATCACATTACGAATCAGGAGACGTGCCAATCGCCTCACGGTGTCTTTGCAGGCGGGTCCGTGGCCACGAACAGGGCCCAGTCCAGTCTCTGCCTCTGTCCCCCGGCCGGTGGGACAGAGTGACAGTGCGTTTTGGGATGAAAAGGTCATAGTAGGAAAAGGGGAAAGTAGAAAAGCCCTGTGTTTAGGGATGAATTTTCCACGCGGGGCTTGGAAAAGGGAAGGAGGTGACTTTTCCAGAGTCCACAACTCTTTCTCCTGGTGTTTGCGGGAGCCACGGAGCAGCGCTCCCCAGGCCGGAAGGGCTCCGGCGGCTGGAAGCCCGCCCACCCCCGTGGCGCACAAACCCCGGCCACAGTCCTGCCCGCGAGCAGGCACGCAGGGCGGCGAGGATGCCCGGTCTCCCTCTTGTTCCACACGGGCCTGGGAGGGCCGCCGGCGGGGGGCCTGTGAGGCTGCACTCCCCGGGGTGGAGGCAGAGACACAGTGACGAGGAGCGTGCACGTGCAAAACTAGGTCAGCTGCCACCAGGGTTTGCTGTGCGCTGTCAACGGTAACCCACGGGGTCACACAGGCTGCGTGAAAACCCGAAGGAACACAGGGTGAAGACGGAGACCCCCATCAAAGGGACCAGGGGAGGGTCAGGAGGGTTCAAGGTGGGGGATAAGGAAGGGTCACAAAGAGACGGAAAGGAAAGCACAGAATTCGAGTCTTCAGGCAGCAGGAGAGTGGCTAACGGCCACGCAGAAGACTCAACGGAGGATTTGGAAAACAAATTTGAGATTCTGTCCTGAGTGCAGGTCGAAGAAGTAACGCATTTTTCTAAGAGAGAGAGGGAGAACATTGCGTGTGCGAGGCCTGACGGAGGTTTGCTAACGTAAAGGAAAGAGACACATTCCTGCTCACCAGCCTGGGAGGTAAATTGGGGGCATGGGGAAAACAGCCCCATAAACTTTCAGTATCAATGGTGAAAACGCAAACAAATAAAGGAGGTGACAGACGTCCCCAGGCCCGGTCACTGTGGCAACGCATCCGAAGGACAGTGTGGCGATGACCCTCAAGTTCCCTCAAGTCTTAGCCAGGCCTAAGAACGCTAATGCCACACACGGCAGCTCCGTGTGCCAAGGGCACCACGACCACACACGCGGAAACGAAGATTCCAGAAGGAAGACCACCCTCTTGCTCTCTCTGAACAAAGTATCTAAAATGAAGGGAACCCAGTGGGCGTGGACATAGAACGCGACACACAGGCTTCCTGATGGAAACACAGCATTAAATCTACGTAACTGCAAGTAGGATTCCAAAATAAGACAAATATCAAACTATTCCTAGAAAATAAAGTATTATAAATGATTATCTTCACTATGGTTTCCAGCTGGCTTTAAAATCCCAGATTACACACACACACAGACACACACACACACACACGTGTAAATTTTAACTTCAGATTGAGAGAGAGTGAGCACAGGTGGGGAGGGGCAGAGAGAGAGACTCACCCAGCTCCACGCTCCTCGCGGAGCCCGACACAGGCTCAACCCCACGACCCTGGGATCATCACCTGAGCCTAAATTAAGAGTCAGACACTCAGCCGACTGAGCCAGCCAGGCGCCCCCAGATTATATTTTTAAGTGTTTAGAAATATCTCAGAGGAGAAAGGAGGATCACTCTGATCCCACGTAGCTGTGGGTCATTTTGACACTGCTCATCAGAGAACAGCCGGGGGAACTCAGACAGGCAGCCGCTAAAGAAACAAAGAGTCTACGTAAATATTTTTCAAACCACAGAGGTAAAAAGAGTTAATGATTCAGAGACAGAGAAAAGTGAATGTCGAGGCGAGAGACTTTTGAAGCACCAGAGGCCAGGTGGGAGGCGGCAGGGGCGGACCCCGTGTTGGGGTGGGGCGGCGGCCGCACAGTCAGCTCTCGGGGCCTCGTGCGGGCCACGTTGGGGGCCTCTCTCCCTCCCCCTGCGTGCCGCTGTCTGGGAACTGCAGGAATTAGGAAGAAAAGGCAAAACTATTGCCATTTTCATATAGTAAGATTTTCCCGCCCACCCCGCTCTCAAAAATATAAATCGCCAAGTAACATGAACCACGTGGACGGCCGGTGGAAAAAACAAACACGCAAAGATCAGTATAATTCCAGTATATCAACAACAATGAAAAACAAAACAACCATACAGCATCCAAAAGACACTGAAACAAATACGAAAAATACACCTTCCCCAAGCAAATATTTGCCGAGGGAATCGATATAAGTAAAACAAGGAACATTTACTATTCCTCGATAGGCAAACCATTACGATTATTGTAAAGATGTCTACTCACTCATTAAGATTGTTAATTTACTGAATTGAACGAAGCGCCGGTCAAAAGTCTAACAACATCGTTTGGCAAATTTGACTCAGCGACACGTGGAGGGATAAGGCGCAAAGGAAACGCAGAGCGTTAAAAAGGTAGGAAGGGTGTTCTGCTGCTACACACCCTCTATCAGAGCACGCTAGCCCCGGAGCGCGGCCACCAGAACGCAGGCGAGCGGCCCCACGACACGCACAGACACGCAGAAGAACCGAACTATGTCGTTTCCTCAGTGCAGCAGGACGACACGTTAAGTCAGAGCAGAAAGTCTGAACTGCAAACTACATTCTGCTGGAGTCACTGTTTAACTACTAACAATAAGCAACTAGGCATCGAAGAATAAACTGCAGGACATTTGCACAACAAAGCCATAAAAGAACTAGAGAAAAAAACGTTGTACACATAAACACCTACTGTGAAAACAGATTTTGTAAACATGACATTAAAATAGGAACACTAAAGTGCTGACGGATTTGGTAACGTAACAGTTCCATGGCCTTTTACTGTTAAAAAATATACAAGGTCAAATGGCAATTTGGGATGATTTACAACACATACAATACCCAAAAGGCTTCTGAAGACCTCAATATGTAAAGAGCACTTGTAAATCAATAGGAAAATAAAACATCTCCACAGAAGAATGAGCTGTGAATACAAAGAGGCAATTCAGAAAGACAGCCCAGCAGTCAGTCACCATATAAAAGATGCTGAGCCCCAGTCCTGGCCACAGGAATAGAACATAGACATAAGTGTCATCTTCTTAATAGTCAAGACAGCAAAGACTTTTTTTTTAAAAATCACACTCCTCAGGTTGTCAAGTGTAGACGGGAATCTTACCTTATTGATGGGATGTCCATTGTGGGAAACTTCTGGAGTGCAGACCTCCAACGTGTCCCAGGCGCCCTGGGAATGTTTCCCTACTCCTGAATCAGCAATTCCATTCCGTGGTTCTCTCCTATGGAAAGAGTGAGAAGTAAATACTAAGATTTTGTGGAGCAAGGATATAAATTGTAATTTTCCGTATGTAACACAGGGAGCCGCACAGTTTAAAACAAATCAACTCCAAATAAATAGTTGTGCATTTGTACAGGGACCACCGTACATTTTCACAAGTCTTCCCAACAAGCACATGTGGAAGTCTCAGGATGTCTCGCTAAGTGAAATATGCGGGTATAAAATTTCATATGCAATATGATCTCATCTATTTTTTAAACGCAATTTTCCTGTAATCAGCGGCATTTCCCCCATAGAATAATCAGATTCCACATAATTTTTATTTAAACGAAGTATAAGCAATCATCTCCAAATAACGCGTGCTGGCCGGAGGGACCAGTCACTGCTCAGGCTGAGAACCTGCACGCCAAGAATCAGGTTGGAAGCGCCCCCTCCTCTGAGCGTGGCGTCAGGGCGTGGTGCTGGGCGCCCTGGGCCCCCCGTCGGTGCCACCATCTCCTTGAAGCAGCCGGTTCCCGGGCGTTCCCTTGCTGCAGAGGGACGCCGGTGCTCAGTCTTGGCAAGGTGGCCCCGTTCCATGGCCGCCACTCCCGGACGCAAGCGCTGATGTCAGAGGCCCAGCTGGGTACTTGCCTCTGTGCCCAGGAACCTGGCCAGCTGCTCACAATGTCGGGTCGCCGGCGTGAGGCCTGCCTTTGCCTGTCCCTGAGGAGGGGGCACGGAGGGACTGCCCTGCTGGGCGGGGCTCCGAGCACCGTGTTCGATCCACACTTGGGGGAAAACTCTCAGTGTCCACGCCGGCCAGCTTCACGACCCGAGAGCGGCCCCCTCTCACGGTTCCCACCCAGTTAAGATGTCCCACTTGGGCTTCCTCCTGTGTGGACGGTATTTCAGCCCTCCGCGGCTGCCCCGGAAATGAGGCGTCGCCCAGAGACGTGAGGGCCTGGAGTGCGTACTCGTCCAGGCCTGGACACACTTGTGATGTCTGTGAGCTGTGGCTGCCGCAGACCACGCCGTGTGCCCCCAGAACCGGAGCCCGCTCTCTCTTCATAGCCCACTTTCCCTCTGGCCTTAAAGAGGGGACACGTAACCTCCGACACTTCCTAGGAAGGTCGCAGGTAGCCGTGCCACGTTTGGAACACGTGGCGGTGGCCGTGGACGCTGGTGGCCCCACCTGAGTGACATAGCGCTGACGGTTCGCACGCTAGGGCCTCACCCGCTCGTGCCAAGTCCCCGTCGCGGTGCTGTCCATGAGCACTGCCTCGGCTGCTGTGACCCAAGGTCGGGCGCGGCCAGGGCTGCGTCCTCATCATCCGTCCCCGTGGCGTTGGGAGGTGGCCGCTGGCTTACAGCCCCGCCAGGCCGAGGGAAGGCCTGGAACCCACCCCGGGAGCACTCGGGGCGAGGTGTTTCCCATCGTCCTCTGACCCCCGTTCCCGGCAGAACATGTGTCCTTTGGGGGACGAGGACGTGAGCGGCGCCTTCACTCACCTCCGTCGCTAACACCCTCCGGACCCAACGCCGACCCCGCACAGCCCTGCTCGGGGCGGCCGCCATCGGAGCGCATCCCGCGGGGCTGTCACCGCACAGACCCCGGGTGAGGCCTGCTCTGGGCCCCCTCCCGCCCTCCAGGAGCCTCCCTTCCAGGGGGGCTGTCGGTCCCTAAGGCTTGCTCTGAAGCCACACCGGGGCCTGGGACTTGACACCCACCCCACTTCCGGACTCCAGGTCAGCGAGGCCTGCCGTGGCTCGCCCCCACCCTCCCCACTCTCGAGAGGGTCTCTTTCCAGTCAGCATTGACAGATGGGCTCCCGGGCGCAGGCAGAAAGTAACGTGTCACCCCATGGATGTCGCTCAGGCGTAAGCCCATTGGATTTTCCCTGGAAGGAGCCGCCCACTTGTGACCGAGCGGGGCTGAAGGAGGCTGAGGGCTTGGGGCGCAGGCATCTGCTCGGAGGAGTCCAGGGGGGACAGGCTGTGGGCCGAGGGCAATGGCAGACAGCGCCAGGCTCGCGGGAGTCCAGCAGGGACAAGCTGTGGGCCGACGGCAATGGCAGACAGCGCCAGGCTAGGGGGAGTCCAGCGGGGACAAGCTGTGGGCCGAGGGCAATGGCAAACAGCGCCAGGCTCGGGGGAGTCCAGCGGGGACAAGCTGTGGGCCGAGGGCAATGGCAGACAGCGCCAGGCTCGGGGGAGTCCAGGGGGGACAGGCTGTGGGCCGAGGGCAATGGCAGACAGCGCCGGGCAGCCGCGGGGTCCTGTCTCGTCACAGCCGCTCCACGGGAAGCCAACAAATTTTAGTCTCCCCCTCCCTCCTGCAGAGCCTTCCTATGGACTGGGGAGGCCCCAGGATTTCACATCAAGTTTGCGACCATCCTCCGTAACAGAGCTGAGTGGAGGCTTCAGGCCTCCCCCAGAGTGGCTCCACCACCAGAAATCCAACGAATAACCGGATAAACGCGCATTTGGGTTGAGGCAAAACGTGAGCGCCACCGACACCAACGTCCTCACCCAGCGGCAGGGCCAGTGCGAATCCACGCCTGTCAACAGGCCTGAGCACTCCCGGCCGTCCGCAGTCAGAGAGCCGCGGGGGGAGTGATGGCATTTAAATACGCTTCAGCGTCAGTTACTTGCAGCTGCACAGGCAGGGACTAGAGCGGGGCTCCGGCTCCGCACGGGGACATGAGACAGCGCACTGAATAAAGTGCGTCGTGCTCACCCCTCCCGGCCTTGCAGGTGGGAGCGAAGGTCCCGGCAGCACGCCCCTGCTCTCACCTGCTAGGCAGACACACAACAGCCCCCAGGATGGACTCGGTGCCAAGAGCAGCCGTGAGGCCCAGTCCTGGTTACAGCGGCGCACCAGCCAAGTTACAAAACCGCTCACTTACTTTCCCCCGCTTTCCCCTTCCTGTTCTCAAGAAACAGGAAAAGGGCATGATCGACACCTGCACTTCATTCCTGATTCCCGTCCTAGACGGTGGAAGCCAGGCCACACAGACAGGAGGCGAGAAGATGGGCGGCAGACGCGGCCTGTGGTGGGCACACAGAGGGCCCCGCTGCAGCCGGCCGCCCGAGTGCAGGGATGGGCGGGAGAAGCGTCTCCACGCGGTGAGATCTGCGTTCTTGCTCATGTCTCTGAGCTCGGACTCCCGTGTCTGCCACGCGGGGATCTGCCTGGAGGGTTTTATGTCCCAGAGGTGACGGCTCTGCCTTTCAAACTCTTGCTCTGTATCAGGCACTTTGTTAAATTCCTAATATTATATCATTTTACCCTTGTAACAACCAATCAGCACAAGTTCTTGACTACAAACGCGGGCGCTGGGGTTGGGGAGGCTGGCGAAGCGCTCAGTGTAAGTCAGCAGGGGACCCGGGAGTTCCGCCAGACACCCGGGGCCTGGGCTCGTGGCCACCACACGTCCCAGCACCAGAAACACACGCCATGTGCAGGACACTGCAGGGCCCCTGAGTCAAGAGGAGCCACATGCTCTGAGTTCACATATGTCAGGGCCTGGACATAACCGGGCTGCGGTCCGCGTGCGCAGGGCATGCGCGGGGCCCGCTGTCAGGTCCGCCCCCAGCCGGGGGTCCTGCCTGTTTCTCGCTACCACACTTCACTGCGGACCTCACGCTGTCCACAAGTTACATTTTCTTAGTATTACTTTTTTGTTAAGAAATAAATTCATTATTATAATGTGAAATACAAACAAAGGAGAGACGACTGAAAATCACCTGGAATCCAATCGTCACACACTTAAAACCAGCACTTTCTGGCTCTTTCTGGTATTTTTCTGTGTATGTATGTGTTCCGCCCAGTGGAGACCATGTGTCCTGCTTTGTCGCTGGACATTTGTCACTGGTAGTTCCCATGTCACTAAAAAGCATGACTGTCAGTGGCTCTATAATATTCCATACTCAGAAAACAGTGACTTGTTTGGCCACTCCCCGGTGGGCACACATTCGTGTCCTCTTCCCCGACTGCACACTAGATACTCCCCTGGGGGAGGGGACGTCCCCCTGCACAGATGTGTTTTTCCATTTCTCATCACTTCTTTGAGACTGATTTCTGGAAATGGAGATCGTAGGTTCAAGGTGCTGGCATTCTTTAGAGGGTTGATAAACACTGCCAAGTCGGTTTAGAGTAACAAAGACTACTTTTCAACCCAACCAACCAGCCAGTATTTATCTTTAAAAATAGTTGCTTTAAATCGTTTCTAAAAGTGGGGCTCCTGGGTGGCTCAGTGGGTTAAATGTCCAACTTTGGCTCAGGTCATGATCTCATGGTTTGTGAGTTCAAGCCCCACGTTGGGCTCTGTGCTGACAGCTCAGGGCCTCCCCCTCTCTCTGCCCCACCCTAGTTCACACTCTGCCTCTCTCTCTCTGAAATAAATAAACATTTTTTTAAAGTTCAAATAGTTTTCAAAAGTATTTGCTAATTTGACTGAGAAGAAAAATCCAGTAAGCAACAGAAGATAAAACAAACATTCTGCATGACATCAAAGCTGACTTCTCTGCACAAAGAAGAAGCACCCGCCCCACCGCCGCCTGCCAGAGGCTGAGGAACCCGCGCTCCACCACAGTCTGCACCACGATCCCCCACCTCCTCAGATGCAGCGGATTCCCTGTCCTGACGGCTCCACATTACCGTGTCCTTCCCATCCCACTGAATCATTTGAAGTTTTCAGTCCTTGTGGTTCCAACCTACGTCAGCACCTAATAAGCTTCCGAAATGCTTACGTAGCTTGCACTCTGACATGTTACAGACGCAAGACAGCATAGAAATATTAAGGAATCTAGGTCCACATTGTCCAGCCTTCTGTCCCCACGACCTCTTTAGTTAAGTATGATCATCAGAGCAGTCCGTGTGCTGCAGTCACAACTAACAGTGGCTATTGTTCATGGAGTTTACGATCAAGGAGTGTCTGCTTTATTCAGAACTATACAGCTCTTATTTTACTTAATCCCCACCAGAACTCAAAGGCCCAAGTATTAACAAGGCAACAGTCCCTTAACTGAAATTCCCAGGGCCAGTTGTTTTTCAGAATCAACAAGTTTTCAGATTTTAGAGACAAAATTCTGCCAAATACCATATACTATATATACTATATAACATCCCAAGAGGACCTCAGATACGGAATGTAATCAATCATAGTGAAGAGAATGAATATTCATACCAAATCATATAAAGATTATAGATAGCCTCACATCACTCGGGGCCTCGCATGAATGTTCCTAACCTCGCTGTCGTGGAGGCAATCACCTCCCTCATCTAAAGCTAGTATCCAGTTATTAACTCATAATCTAAATGAAAAGGGGTCTATAAAAGTTTTGATTTCTCCCACTTCGATTCCTATAAGCTGACAAACTGGCCACAGTTCAAAGTAATACTAGTGCGCAGGTTTGATTACACACTCATCTATGGAATTCTGCCAAGCTGATATGACGGTGCCCTAATCAGTTTCCTCCCAGAGTCAAGGGTCAAGGAAAGGTCAGTGACATCGAGCAGCCATCTTATTTTCCTTAGCATGCATGCACAGGTGACAGTGAAGTTAACGAGGAGTGACACAGACTGACAGAAGCTAAAGTCTCTCCTAACCAAACATACAGCAGAGAACTGAAAACAAATTTTTAAAGGAATGAAACATCTAAAAATTGAGAATAGAAACTCTAATAGAAAAGTTACACAGCAGACTAGATACAGCTGAAGAGAGAATTATATGATTGGAAGACAGATCTCGTTTCTCAAAAACTTACCCAGTGTGGAGTAGGTAAAGGAAAATATAAAGTTTAAGAGGTGTAGCACAATCTGAGGAAATATAAAGTATTTATCAGACTTCTAGAAGGAAAAATTGGACAAGAGAGAAGGAGTATTTGAAAAGATAATGGCTGAAACCTTTTCAACATTTCTCAAAGACATAAGTCTTCACATTTAGGATGTCCATGAGCCCCAAGAAGGGTAATTAAAAACAATCCACACCTAGATACATCCTAGTGAAACTGATGAGTATAAATGACAAAGGGAGACTTTTTTAATTGGACAGGGAAGAAAAAAATTGATTCCCTAAAATGAAATAAGAATTAGAAAGATAGGTGTCTTCTCAGCAGTAACAGAGGAACTCATAAGACAACGGAATAATATCTTTAAGGTTCTGGGGGAAAATAGGTACAAAATTGAAATCATTAGATAACTATTTTTCAAAAAATAATGATGAAAATAAGTCATTTCAAAAATCCCATGACTGACCCTCATTACAGACACTTTTATAGAGTGAACTCTAGGAAGACAGAAAAAATATCTGAGATGCAAGAAGAAATGTGTATTAGAGAAAAGAGTAAGTATGCACATAAGTTTGAACAAACATTAGCTGTGGGAAATAATAACATGAGTTTGTGTGGTTAAAAATCATAAGACGGAGCCAAGAAAGTGATCGCAACATATAATGTACAATAAAATCACACCAAGGCTTTTATATCATTCATGAAGATGGTAAATATTAACTGTAGAATTTGTCAAGTCGGATGGTTTACGGCTTATTGATTTTAGAGTAATCAAATATCATAGAATGTATTTCTTCTAAACTGAGTTGGAAAAATCAGACAGACAGGAAGAAATAAATAATTTAAAATGACATAAGAACAGAATGAAAAAAGAAACCTAAGAAAGGCAGGACAACTAGCATGACGTAAAACAGAAAGGCATTCAAGTAATCACAATAAATATAAATGAATAAACTTCCTCATTCTAATGAGGTTTTAGGTTTTAAGGTTAAGATTATTTAAGATTATTATTTAAAAATTTTTAAATATCCCAGCTATATGCTATTTATAAGAGACATACCTAAAATATAAGGGCATAGAAAGGTAAAAAGCAAAAAGATGGAAAAATATGTTCCAAATAAACAACCAAATAAAGTTGGTATTCATATGTTGTTATCAGTTGAAAACAAAAAAATTTTAAGGCAAAAAGAATTGCTAGAGACATAAATTTTTTAAAAAGATTATGACATGTTTAACAGGCTCAATTCAACAGGAAAACTTAACAGTTCTGAGAATAATATACCTAATAATATAGCTTCAAAATGCATAAAATAAAAATAGAATTATAAGGAAAAATTGGGAAATCTAGCGTCACAGATTTCTAAAACACCTCTCTATATAATCACACACCAAATAGACAAAAATCAGCAGTGATATAAAACATCTGAGGAACAGTAGTGAAAGGTCAGTAGCAAAATACAATAGGAACAAATGGAAGAGAATTTTTTTTCTCAAGTAACTTTTACAAATACTGATCATGTGAAGCAAACTGCACAATATACGTAACATAAACACAGTTTCTGACTGCAACATAATTTTATGGATTTGAAGGCACAATTTTTTTTTTAATGTTTGGTGTCTCTATTTCTTTTTAAATGTGTCTTATTTATTTTTGAGACAGAGAGAGACAGAGCATGAGTGGGCGCGGGGGGCAGAGAGGGAGAGGGAGACACGGAATCGAAAGCAGCTCCAGGCTCTGAGCCGTCAGCCCAGAGCCCGACACGGGGCTCAAACCCATGAATGTGAGATCATGACCTGAGCCGGAGTCGGAGGCTTAGCCGACTGAGCCACCCAGGTGCGCCAATCTTTAGTGTCTCTAAACTGGGATCTGTGTAGCAATCAGTGATTTCTTGCAGTTAGTGTTGTCACCCTGAAATCTGAATACTTCTTGTGTAGCATTTTAGATTCAATAAATTACATAAAGTTCAAAGTAATAACAATGATTTTAAAACAAATCCACGTATTTGTCAAGTAAGAAATGCACTTTCAAAAACCTCATGAATCAAAATAGTAATCATAATAAAAACTAGAAAATACCCAGAGCTGAGCAGTAATGACAATGCCAGGTATCGGGAACTGCAGGACGCAGCCAGAGCTACGGCAGGAAGCAAACGTATAGTCTTCGATTATATTAGGGGGAAAAGGCCTGGAAATTAATAACGGTACTAGAATAGCAGAATAAAGCCAGTGAAGCAAAAGAAAGGAAATGATGATGAACAAAATTTAATGCAATGGAAATAAAGGTACAGGAGAAAGGATCAACAAAGCCAAAATTTAGTTCTCTGAAAAAACCAATCAAATTAATAAATCTCTGGAGATTATAAAGGTGAAAAAAAGTGCAAACCAAACATGCTAGAATGAGTGAAAAAGTAGGTAATAATGCACACACAGCAGATATTTTAAATTTTATTAAGATTATTAAGGACATACTTAGGCCAACCAATTTGAAAAATATGTGAAAATAACAAATTCCTACTTTAAACAAGTTATCCAAACCGACCCCAGAAGGGCGCAACGATCCTATAACCATTAAATGCCTTGCATAAAAAATTTTAAAACTATCTACAAAGAAAATACAGATGGTTTTACAAGTGAATCCTACCAAGTAGTATCTAATTGCATCACACAACCATTCCAGAGACTAAAGAAAGTAAAAAAAAAAAAAATCCTCCAACTTATTTTATTAGGCTTGTTATAAAAATCAGGGTCAGTATGAGAAACAAAGATGCCAGGCCAATCTTACACATGAAAAAATGTTAGGAAAATCATTAGCAAATGAAATCCCTGTCCAAACTGAGTGTATTACAAGATTTCAATGTCACTCTTGCATTGAACTGTATCGATATAATTATCATATAACCACACACCAAATACTGAGGCCTGCTACACAGTTATAGTGATGGGGGGACGGCAGGGGCGCGAGGAATGGCAAACACACGGAACAGAGCACAGACCCTAGAAGCAGACCCACGCATATGCTGACAGCTCGTTTCTGAGCAAGCTGGCACTACAGGTGAGTAAAGACATAATGGGACAACTGCTAATCCAAAGAAGTCAGGAACTGGGCTCCCTACCTCACGCCATATGCAAAAACAATGGATCCGCAGCCAAGGCGTGAAATAATTTTTTCTTATTCAGAAGAAAACATAACATCTTTATGAGTTTCACATAGAAAAGATTTTTTTAAAGACTAAAAGAGTGCAATGCATAAAGGAAAGAATGGATACATCCAACCACTTTTAGAAAAGCTGTTCATTAGAAGACACCGCACAGTGAATGAAAACAAGTAAAAAATTTGGAAGGAGAAAAGTCCACCCCACCTGTCATCAACGAAATTATGTCTGGACTCTGCATGGAGCTTCTGTGTAGTAATAAGCAGAAGACCATCAACTCCACAGAAAACCAGGTGACAGGTACCTGTGAGCACTTCACAGGGGCAGCCTGTGATGTAGGATGAACGCACTATAACCCAGGAAACGAAAAGTCAAGCCCCAACCAAATCCCGCTTCACAAGTACTGGCTGAATTTTTTTACATAAAGATGTCCGACAATATCGAGGGTCCGTGAAGGTGAGACCTGAAGGCAGGCGGTTTGTTCCACGCCATGTCGTCACGTGCTGACGCTGAAGACACGCTCGCGCCGTGACCCGTCAGCCGTTCCTGCCGAGGCCTGCGCAGGGGGCGCGAGGGGCGTGCCCACTATGGGGAGCAACAAGAGGCGTGTGCCGCCAGGCCAACCCCGTGTGCATCACATCAGAGGGATAAATGCACTGTGTGAACGAGTGAAAAATGGGTCTCAAGGATAGACCGTTGAGTGGAAAGAGGAAGCCGGGGGTGTGACTCCGCTCACGGTCAGGTCAGAAGACAACCCAAACCAGCCGCTGCCCGGCTGAAGAGCCCTGAGCCCACGCGGGCCGTGCGGGGCGCTTCCGCAGGGGCGAGGGCGTGCCCAGCGAGGAGGCGGGGGCCGCCTGGGGCCCGGCCGTGTCCCATGTCCTCAAGCTCAGCGCCCGACAGACATTTGGTGGGGTTATTATAGTTCACGTGTACGGTTATTTTGCACTATTTTTCAAATCTATGGTCTATTTTGTAATAACATTTTTAAGAAGATTAAGTTTAGATTAAAATTGGAAAACCTTCTACCAGATAGATTAAAGTAAGCAATAAAATGGAAATAAACAAGCAAAAATAGAATAAAAAGGAATTAAAAGCAAAAGGCTCAACATCCCAAGATGACCTTCATTAAAGTCACTAACAATTTCCACCAGCTCCTGAGAGCATTGATCAGGACCCTCCACTGTGCGCGTCCAGGCCTTACGGGGGGCGCGTCCAGGCCTTATGGGGGCGCGTCCAGGCCTTACGGGGGGCGCGTCCAGGTGCCCGTGACCAGGCGGCTTTAGGCTTTGGGGTTGAACAGTCCCCCTCTTTGGGCTCCACAGCCTCACCAGCAGCTCTGTGTGGGGCGCACAACGAGAAGTCAGTAGTGCACAGAAGATATGGTTTATGATATTCGAGTAAAAGCTAAATCCAAAAGCCATTGAGATTAAAAAAAAAAAAAACCTCAAAAGAAGGAGAGGGAAGATTAAGATCCAGGTCTAGAGCCAGATGTAAAGTGAGAATATACGCATGGATGAGATGAGGATTCAGGAAACAGGAAATAAATGTTAAACACCAGCAAAAACCACAGATACACGGGATGGAGGAAACTCTCCTTACAGGAGCAGCTGAGGCTGCGAGAGCAGAGGCGGGCAGCGGGCTGCCGTCGGGGGCTCTGCGGCCACACGCACAGGCAGGCGGGCGGCCAGGAGGCCACGAGGCGCCCGCCCTGCCAGGCTCCGTTTCCCTAAGCTTCTCCCCAGCACCTGGCTCGCTCACCCGAGGCCACAAGTCCCCCCGACAAACCTGGTTAATTAATCACCCATTCCTTCTCCAGACACTTCCCAGGCGCCTGTGTGTGCACGCTGCCGGCACCAGGCAGACCAGGGACGCGGTGAAGAACAGGGCAGGGCCAGCGCGTGGGGATCGGGTCAGCAGCCACCTGCTTCCAGTGTTTACTGCGAAAGAGTGACCAGAAGAGAGGAAGACGGGAAAATGCCACCAAAGTCTCACGGCCTAGACTCACCCCTTCCAGGGAAACCGAGGAAGTCCACACCCTGTGGCTCACTCCTCGCATTTCCGGGGAGGAGCAGGGGCCTGGCTGGGAGCCGCCCACAGTTCGTGGGTGGGTGTGGGCAGAGGGAAGAGGGCAGCGTGGGTGACCCATAGATAGAAACAGCCAATCCCCACGGAGGCGCCCAGAGGTCCCATCACCCCGGGGCTCCCCGAGGACACGGGGGTGTCCGTTAACTCTGTCCTGTTTCCTCTGTTACTTCGGTTTCCCAGATGGTCTCTGGACCTCTCTGCTCCTCGCCCTGGAAAGTTCTGCTTCCCGAAGAGGGGTCTCCTTGTCCTGTCAGGACTGAGGCAGTTTGCGTTGAGCTGCAGAGGACACCTCAGCCCCGTCCCACTTTCACTCCAAACCCCAAATGGAGGAGACGGCGATTTGGAGGAAGGAAGGCTCCTGAGACCTGCTAAAGCCTGTAGGAACGTTCTGTTATTACGCGCGGTGACGCCTCTGTCACTGGATAGTGACGCGAACATCAACCCGCTGACCCGTCCAAACATGTGCTGTCCGGTGAGCGCCTTTGAAACAGACTGACGCCAACAGGACGCCGCGATGCCACTGCACCGGCAGCCTGTCGATCGAGTGGCCCGGGCTAGCAGCGGGAAGGTTCCAGTAGTTATGACGTCAACTTGTGGTTCAGGGAAACCGGGGGAGTGGAAGGCTCTGACGGTGCACAGTGCGCTTCTGTCAGGAGAGCAAAGAAGGGAAAGCGAGGTTTTTCTCCCTCGGACTCGTGGCCTGTGAATGTCAGATTAAATATCTCAGCGTAATCGTTTTTAAAGGAAGTAAGAGTCTCACTCTTTAGATGAACACACCATTCGGCCAGATGGCAGCCACCCCTACGTGACGGAAGATGTCCCCAGTCATGAGGGCCAGCTCGCGCGGGAACTCAGGCTCCACGTCCCTGGCTCGGGAAAGAGGATCTGAGGAAGTAGCTGACCATCCTGCGTGGAGCAGACCCAGAAACGTGCATCATGACAAAGGTGTCTCGTGGCGGCGGCCCCGGAACGCCTTCGGTCCCAAGGCAGAGCCGTGGACGGCCCTCTGCCTCCCTCCTCCACTCAACACATCCGAAGAGCACAACCTCCCCCCCACAGATACACAGACAGACAGACACAGACAGACATGGATACACAGACACGGGCACGCATACACAGACAGACAGACAGACAGACACATACACACACAGATAAAGTACCCAGAGATCACAAGTTCAACCCCCATGTTGGGCTCTGCGCTGAGTGTAGAGCCTGCTTGGGAGTCTGTCTGTCTGTCCGTCTGTCTCTCTCAAAATAAATAAACTTTAAAAAGTAAGAAAACGTCGATTATAAACAAATTATTTTCAGAAGGCCTCCAATAACTCCAGATCGATAGATAAATACCTGTGAAATCCGTGTGTTGTGTGTACGACACGCCCAATCCAAACCCAAACGTTCACACTCACTCACGCATCGTGTCCCCCCAGCCAGGGAGCCCCCCGAAGTACTGGAGTCTCCTCTGCACGCCCCCCGGCTCTGCTCTGTTCCCTTTCCTGATACAGAGATCCACACCCGAACGGACGGAAGCCGGGTACCTGCTCGTCACGCACATCGCCTCCCACACGTCAGCCTGGCGTCTGACAGGTGACAAGTAATGACAAACCAGCCAGGAAGTTGCAACGAAAACATCACTTTAAACAGGAAGTGGACGTTCTGTCAGCTCCGCGCTGGAGAGCCAAGCTGGGTGAGGAGGAGTCAGCCGGCGAGTTCGGGATTCCCAGCGCCGACCCTGCCCTCCTGCCCTGGCCAGTGCTCCCGTCTGGAACGCTCCACGGCCCCGAAACTGGCCAGCCCAGAGCCTGCGTCCTCTGAGAAGCCTTCTCATTTGATCAAATAGCTGTAATTTTGAGCCAAAACTCAAGGTGTGAGCTAACAGCTGTAACCAGGTCAGCATCCTGAGATGTGTGGTCTTTCAAACAAGAACGCGCGCAGTCGTCGGTTGAGACCGCCGCACCGACTCCAGAGTCACAGGGCGTTGTGCCGTCTGGGGTCATCACGAACGGCCCAAGCGCAGGGCCCCTGCTCTCTCCCGGTGAGTGACCACGGGAACCTGTCAGAGGGGTGGGCAGGGGCAGAACAGCTGCCAGAGAAGCACAGAGCTTGGAAAATGGCTGCAGGGCCTACGCCCAGGCAGTGCCCTCGCCTTCCTCTGGGCGGGGAGGGCGCGTGGCAGCGGGTCAGGAGTGAGGCAGGGGGGGTGTGAGGACAAGGCCGGGAAGCTCTGAAGCGGGTAGAAGGTTGAAGAGAAGGGTGCCTGGGGGCTCAGTGGGAGAGCGCCCTACTCCGGCTCAGGTCATGCTCTCACGGTTCATGGGTTCGAGCCCCGTGTTGGGCTCTGTGGTGACCATGCAGAGCCTGGAGCTGCTTCTGATTCTGTGTCTCTGCCCACACTGCCCCTCTCTACCAGCTCGCTGGCTCGCTTGCGCACTCTCTCTCTCTCTCTTTCTCTCTCTCTCTCTCCCTTCTTCCCTCAAAATTAAATAAATATTGAAAATAAAAAAGACAGAGGAGAACCTGACCGAGGACGTGCTATCATCACACTGAGGATGAACCGCGGCCAAGTGCTGAGCTGGCCGTCGCTCCGGTGGGTCAGCCCGTGCTCAGTGTGGGACCCCCACCCGGAGACATTCCTGGGGTGCTGGGAGCTTGGGATCCAGCCGCTGACCTGGAAGATGCCTGTTTCCATCCCCACCCAGAAGTAGGACAGGATGCCGGGTGCCTTGCTGACATGAACTCCATGCACCCCAGCACGAGGGCCACAGCCCTGGGCCCTCCCAGCTCCTCGCGGGGCCACAGCCCTGGGCCCTCCCAGCTCCCCGCGGGGCCAAAGCCCTGGGCCGCCCCGGCTCCCCGCAGAACCGGCCACAGTCCACACGAGCAAGGCTGAGGAGGGAGACAGGAGAGCTCCAGGTGGCAAGAGATAAATCCTAAGAACGGTAGTTTTAGGACGGAGACGTACCCTCCAAAGTAAAAGGGAAAAGACCACCGCTCACAGCGTCCAGCACGCAGAAGCCGCCTGGGTGGCGGGGGGGGGGGGGGTGTCCCCGGGCTCAGGAGGCAGCGCGCTGTAGACCAGGACACGCGGCTCCTGTGTTGACCTAGTGACAGAAAGAGCTCCTGGCTCGGCCGGGCCAGAGAGCGGACGGCAGCAGGGCCAGGCGGTGGTGCGTGCGGCCCTCCCCCGGGATCCTGAAGCCTGAGAGACCCTGTGGCAGTGGTGGGGCCCAAGGTGGGGACGGTCACACTGTGCTGTGGTGCCAAAGGCCGAAAGGAGCATCTCGTCCTGGCCCCCAGGCTCAGGGGCAAGGCCAGGTCATCTGCAGCCATGAGTCGCGCTCCATTCGGAAAAGGCGTCTGGCATGCTCTGGGGAGAGCGAGCACTTGTCGGTGGACGTCAAGTGGCCGCGTCACCAGAACTGCTGTCATGAGTGGGAGCAGCTGGGTCCAACGAGTCCTAAGGTCCCCAGACTCCCAGCAGCCCATGCAAGCATCTGCCTGGGATGAGACGCGGCAGGGCAGGGGCCCTGACCCCACACCCTCCAGGGATGAGGACAGAGGGGACCTCAGTCTGTAGGTGGAGCAGGGTGACGCTCCCAGGGGCTGGCTGGGGCCCACACTGCCACCTGACCCCCCTCCACGAGGGCCCCTCCCAGGAGACTCCCGCAGGTAGATCTGGGTCTCAGACCTGTTTTCCCAGGAACCAGACCTTAGCGGCCCTTTTAAAGAAAAAGTCCCAAGACATGGTGCTTAGGAGAAAGGAAACATGGCTCCAGCTCAGGGCCCAGGAAATCAGGCGTGAGATGGAACCAGCGGCGGGCGGGCACAGATCGCAGGCCGGGAAGGCCCAGGGCAGGAGGGCACGCGGCACATCCTAGCGCGTCCTTGACGGCGCCCGTGTGACAACTTCCCGGAGGCGGGCAGGGTGCCAGGAGGAGATGAATATTTGATGAGCTCCAGGCATCCGTGAGCGCTGAGCGCCAGCTGTGAGACACCGGGGCCAGCTTAGCCTCATTTTATTAGTACTCAGCCACCAAACAGGATCAAAGTCAACAGAAATTCTGCTGCACAAATTACCTTCAGAGCCTTAAGTCATTATTGGAAACATATATATAGCACTGCCGTCCTCGAGCGCATCAGAGCAGGCGTGTTCCAGAACGTGTCCGGGGACCAACGGCGCCAGCCTCCCGTGACACACGGCAGCTACGCACCTTTCGTGACAGGCCCAGGTGCCCGGGTGCCGTGAGCCTCGACTGTAGCACACGGCTCTGCCTGTGCCGCAGGTTTTAGGAAGAAAGAGTCCTGACTTGGTTTTTCTTTCCTGCCCAACACACGACAAGCTCACCCAGCCAACAGCAAAAGCCGTCGCAAGGCCCTTCCAGCGGCTGGGGAATCCAGTCCCACCGCCTGGGGCAGGTGCGCAGGAGCAGAGGCCACAGAGGACGAGGGAGGCCCCTCCGCCTGTCTCAGCAAAGTTACACGGGATCACAAGTCAGTCGACAGCTACATTACAGTGTCCCATTTCCGACAAGAACACCAGCAGCAGATTAATCCTCTGGGCACACCCTAATTGTGGGAAAGGTCTCCGTCCCCGAAATCCACCGAAGGGCGATGACAGGTGTGTGTGAGCGGGTGGCCACTCGGCTCCGGTCCCACGCCTGGGGCGTGGGAGGAGCCACCCAGCGCGGGCGGTCTCTCTGGGGCGCGTGTGCATACGTGTGACCGGTGCTCAGGGAAAGGCGGATGCTGACTGTAAATGGCCAGGGCTCCACATCTTTCAGTGAAAGTTTCTAAATTTAAAAACAATTCATCATTTGAGTTTCCTACCATGTTTTTTTTAAATTTTTTAATGTTTATTTATTTTTGAGAGAGAGGGAGAGAGAAAGAGCGCGCACGCCTGAGCTGGGGAGAGGCAGAGAGAGGGAGAGAACCCCAAGCAGGCTCTGTGCTGACTGCAGGCTCCAATAAGGAGCCTGATCCCATGAACCATGAGACCATGATCTGAGCTGAAGTCAACAGTTGGACATTTAACGGGCTGAGCCACCTGGACACCCCACCACGATTTTAAGTTTGGAAAACATATGGAAAATCTATAAAGAAAAGGATAGCGAGGGTTTTTTTAAGGAGATCTTAGATATTTGGAAGTGGAAAGTGGTGTTCTTATTCCTAAAATGTGGCTGACGATGCCTGCTAACCTCACAGGGCTGAGCTCCTGAGGTGTCCCCAACAAAGGACTCAAATTGCTGATGGGAGTGACTTTGAGCTTCAGGGCACAACGCGGCGGCCACCTCTTCGGGTGCCAAGCGCTCCCGGCGATCATGTGCGCGGGGGCGAGGGCAGGAGAGGCTCCGCTTCGACCGTCTGAAGTCCTGGCCCCGTACCCAGAAAGCACTGCCTTTGGAGGGAGTCTTTAAAGAAGCCATTAAGGTAAAATGCGGTCGCAAGGGTGGCACCATCCCAGTATGACTGGTGTCCTTGTGAGAGGAGGGACACAGACACAAGCAGGCCCAGAGGGATGACCCTGTGAGGACACAGGGCTAAGAGGGCATCTGTGAGCTGAGGAGGGAGGCCCTGCGAGAGGCTGGGTCTTGCATTTCTTGCCTCCAGGATGGTGGGAAGTCAACTTCCGTTGCTTGAGCCCCCAGCCTGCGTAGACACGGCCACCTCCGCCGTCTAAAGACAGCGGGGGGGGGAAGGACAGAGCCCAGGGCTGGGGGCAGAGGTCTTTTCCCTGAGGTCATGGATGGCCGTCCTCCCGCTTGGGGCTCCTGCCTTTCTTTCCCATGGTTCCAACAACAGCTGTGAGTGTGACCAGCTGACACACGCAAGTGACACCCGGTGACACCTCTCAGAGCCTGGATCCAGCCTGCAGCTCCTTCCCCTGTGGACTTTCTAGAGGTTGAACAGCCCGTCTTCGGTCAAGTGGATTTGGTCGGGTTTCTACCCCTTGGAATCTGGAGGCTCTGATGCACGTGAAGAACCAGAGGCGCGTGGGCGGTGACTTTGTCAGCTCTAAAGGCTGAGCGAACAGCTACAGCGGGAAGCCACGCCCCCCAGCAGCTGCTTGGAAAACGCGCCCCTGACCTCACGGTGCACTTGTTCTGACCCCATCGCGTGGCAATGCAGGAAGCGTCTCAGGCACGGCTGCTTCCTTATGTGAATTAAAGCCACATCACGACTTTGAATCCGCATCTCCTTCTGTTGCAGGAAAATCCGTATCTGGATTCAGATATGTGAACATCGCAGCTGCCTGTTAGTACACCAGACTGGTCTTTTCTTCCGGGATTCTGACTCGCCATCCGAGGGTTCAGAAGTCACAGCCCTCTGATAGTATTTCCTGTGCCAGCCCCCCTGGGGCTCCACACTGGCGGCTCCCCACGCAGGTTGCCTCCACTGACATAGGAACGTGGCCCTCAACTGAGACATGCTTGAGTTTGTGTTCAGCCCAGAAGTGGGCGGGATGCTTGCTGAGGGCAGGTCACGTCACGCCTTGAGTCAGGGCTCAAGGATAAACCTTCAAAAAATGCATAGGAAGCATTTATCACAGTGTAGGTAGTTGCTCAACAAAACCTACATCCTGAGACAGAAAGAGGTCATTTCCGAGAAAAAGAAGAAATTAGAAGAGGATGGATTTTGTTAATAATGAAGTGTAACCGTCTGCTCACTGGTACATCAGTGTGCCGTGCTCAGGGGAGGTCACTGTGAAGGGACTGGCCGTGACGTGTCTGGGGACTCTGCTTTCTTGCAACTTTTCTGTACAGCTGAAGCTATTCAAAACTTTAGGAGTTCACTTAAAGATTGTGACGTGAAAGCCTCAATCTGATTCTTAATGTGTGATCCCTGGTCCCCGGCTCCGCCCGAGTCCCGTGCCGTCCTTCTGTCCCTGGACACGTGTGACGGCGGGACAGGGAGCGGGTCCCCTTGCTCGTGGTGTCTCCCGCCCCTGGCAGAGCTCCTAGACCACGACTGTGACCGAAGGGATACAGCTTGTACCTGACCAGGGGGCCAGTAACCCGGGCAGCCGTGTGCTGTTCCCAGGTCAGCAACGGGGAGGGCCACCTCCGCCCGGGGACCCGGCTCAGCTCCCCATCCACACGCACCCGGGCAGGCGGTGGAGGGGAGGGAGCGGTGTGGTCTGTGGAGCTCACAGCCGGCTCGGGGCACCTGTCCCCCCAGGCCCCTTGGGGAACCATGGCTTGGGCCCTCCCAGCCTCTCTGTGGGTCCCGATTTCTTCACCAGATGAGTTAGAAGGTGCAAAAGCTGAGTCTCTGTCAGAATTAGCGGTGGTGACTCGGGCCTGGTGCAGTCTGAGATGCCCGGTGGGCTTGCCAAAACACCGCTGCCCAGGCCCCTGTTGGCCTCAGGAATCAGAACCTCCAGGCCAGTGCGGGGCAGGGGGGCCTGGCTGCACTAGGCTGAGAAAGTTCCACAGCTGAATCTGGGGCAAATTCCCAGCCAGTTGGAGGCCTGTCCTGCAGGGAGGCCCCGGAGACCCCGCCTCCACACACCTGACTCTCAGGCATCGCTGGCCAGAAACGGTCCTCCCAGACCTGAGCGTGCCCGCACCGCGGGGCGTTTGTGAGGATGCAGATTCCTGGGCACACTCCAACAGGCCCTGATGCGGCGGGTCTGAGGAGAGCTCGGAAGTCTGCTTTAGGGAAGGTTTTCAGGGGACTTTGACACGGATGACCGATGGAGCGCTGGATGGAAACCTCCAGGCGGGGACAGGGGCCGTGTGTAGCCAGGTGCCTGGCACGGGGTAAGTGTGCAAGCCCGCCTGATTGAATGCCCCTGGGGAGTCAGCTTCCTTTATCCTCAGGGAGAGTGAGGCTCTGGCCACCCCCTCAAACAACAGTGAGTCTATAAATGCATGAGAGATGGCACTTGTACCTGGACGACGGCCCAGTATTTCTGCAGCGACAAATGTCTGCAGGATCCTTCTCATTCTGTTGGACCAAGGATCCGACCATGACTCTGAGCCGCACCAACAGAAAGACGAAGGCTACACAGGTATTCTCGGCATTTCTCACGGGCTGTGGCTCGGCCGCAGAGAGAAAATACTGCACCTGCACCGCCAAGCGCCCAACGCGTGTCGTGTCCTGGAAAAGTCGATCCTTGTCCGAAGTGGTGTTAACCTCCAGGCTGGGAGCCAACCTGTGCGAGCGAGTTTGTTCCGAGGAGCAAGTTGCCAGGCAGGAGGGTGAGGGGGGCCCTGTCTCCCCAGAGCCGGCAGGTGGCCGTGCTCCCTGGGTGCGGCCAGGTGCAGAATGCGGCAGGATGAGGGTTTCCCTCCCTGCTGGGGACCCGCGGTGTAGAAGGGTCCCCACCCCGCAGCGTGGCTGCCCCTCTCTCTTGAGGGGCCTCCCCCACCCTCTTGAGGGCGGCCCCCATCCCAGCGACGGTACTGGGACTGAGGGGAGGTGGGGGAAGGGACCCTGGGGGCTGGCTCTCGGGGAATGTGGACTCTGACAATGGGCACGTAAAGGCCACAGTCAAGGGATGCGCCTCCTCCCTCCGGCTCCCACTCTGAGAAAACATCATCCCCAATAAAACCCCAGGCTCAGGCTGGAAGAAAGCTGAGCCCAGCCCCTCTGCGGGGCCTCTGAGGGAAGCTCGGGGTCCGGGGCTCTGATGCAGGGGGTGCAGGGCAGACCCCAGGGCCAGCAGCCATGTGGTGCGGGGGCCAGTCTGGCAGACGGGGACGCACCCCGGTGGGGGGCTCTGGGCAGGAACATGCAGACGGGCCACGGACCAGCAGGCTGCCCCCAACCTGACCCTCCTTGTCCTTCCTGCCGGGGGCCCAGGCTGATGCCCAAGACAGAGCAGGGGTCCCCGCGAGGGCCCCTGGGGACAGAGGGCAAGCAGGACCCCGAAGGCGGAGACTCCTCTGCCCGTTGGCCTCACAGCCCGTCCTCGAAGCCCGCTGGCCGAGCTGCCCCAGGGTCTGTCACAGGCCGGGCGTCCGCCTGGCGAGGCAGTGCCAACAAGGACAGACCCGCCGGGTCAGGAGACCCAGGCCGGGTCCCAGGGCGCTCGGAGAACGGGGGCCCAGGGCACATCTGGAATGAGGTCCAGTCTCACCAGCCAAAGAAAACACAATCGCTGTGGGCTTGGCTCCCGTCCCCCCATGTGTCACCTCAGGTTACTGGGGCCAATGCACTGAGTCTAAGCCAGCACTGGTTGTGGGGACAGGGCCATTGCTAAGACATGACTCCTGGAATTCTATTTCCTCTCTGATGAGAAATTTGAAGTTTCACCCTGTCACAGAACAAAGGGAACCGTGACTTCTGTTTCCCAGCTGCACACCTGATTTCATGCTCCTCTGACAGCTGTGTCACGCTTCTGACAGTCATGACTTCCTCCCTAAGGGAGGCGGAGCGGGGCCTCCCTCACCCCTGCCGGCGCATCCCCAAATGTGACGCTCCACGGAGCCTCGGGACGAGCACCGCAGCTCTCAGCCTCCGGTTTGGAAAACAGCCCCAGAGGTCTCCAAAGACACCATTTCCTCAAAGGCAAACAACACGCTGCTAAGTCATGGGCTTGAGAACCCCAAGCACGCGGGCCTGGGCTCCCTCAGGGACGCTCCAGCGGGGCCAGGGCTCCAGGGGTGCCTGTGCCAGGCGCACCACACCGTGAGCCCCCCGCCTCGAGCGGCGCCTGCACGCCGGGTGCTGTGCCGTCCCGGGGACACGGCCCCGCCCCCACAGCCACCCAGCGGGGACACGGGCAGCACCCGCACCGCCAACGGCACACCTTCCCGCGGCGCTCCGGATGTGAAGACCCAGAAAGGGGTCCCGAACGAAGCCATATTTAAATTACTCAGGATGCTGACCCTGATTCCCCCACAGACCCAGGAGGATGCCCAGAGCTCTCCGGAAGGGACGCCTATGCTATAATTTTTCTCTACAATCTCCATCTTCCACACCAGCCAGCCCTAGACATCTCCTGCTCAAAGGACGGCGATGCCACAGGAAGGCGTGTTCTTTTTTTTATGTTTATTTTCTTGGGGGGGGTTACAAGTAGGGGAGGGGCAGAGAGAGGGAGACACCGATTCCAAAGACAGGCTCTAGGCTATGAGCTGTCGGCACAGAGCCCGACACGGGGCTCGAACCCATGAACCGTAAGATCACGACCTGAGCTGAGCTGAAATCAAGAGTCAGACGCTCAACCCACTGAGCCCCCAGGTGCCCCGGCGTGTTCTGGTTCCTCCAGGCCTCCTCTCTGGCCTGGTTGCTACAGCAAGGGCTTCCGCACGCCCCCAGCTCCCCAGAGGACAAGGAAGGGGCGATCCCAGGGGCCAACCTTGGGAGGAAGAGAGGGGTTCAGATGTCCTTTTTCCCACCCCTACAAGTTGCGCTTGATTGTGAACAGTGCACCAGAGGCCGCCCATAATCAAAACCACAGACGTGCACTCCCCAGGCGGACGGCAGGGGTGCGTCAGGCCACGATCCAGGGGAGGAGAGACAGCTCTCGGGACAGGTTTCTAAACGAGTCATTTCAAATTTCATCTGGTTTTAAAAGGAAATAGAGGGGCGCCTGGGTGGCTCAGTTGGTTGAGCGTCAACTTCAGCTCAGGTCATGATCTCGCGATTCACGAGTTTGAGCCCCCATCGGGCTCTGTGCTGACAGCTCAGAGCCTGGAACCTGCTTTGGATTCTGTGCCTCCCTCTCTCTCTGCCCCTCCTCCACTCACTCTCTGTTTCTGTCTCTCTCTCTAAAATAAATAAGACATTAAAAAAAAGAGAGAGGAAACAGGTGTTATGCCCACGAAACCTGTCCGTCCTTTCATGAGAGATTTCAACCGGTACACGACACAATTTCCTGGGTCTCACCCCAAACAAGTTATGCCACAAGCTAGTTATTTAAACATCACATGAGGGGCACCCGGGTGGCTCCGTCGGGTAAGTGCCTAACTCTTGATTTCAGCTCAGGTCACAATCTCCTGTGAGACCTGAGTCAGGCTCTGTGCTGACAGTGTGGAACCTGCTTGGGCTTTCCTCTCTCTCTCTCGTTCTCAAAATCAATAAACTTCACGAGATTCACACGGGCCATAATAATGTTCTAAAGGAAAACTGCCCACGCAGACTCTGAACAGCATCCATGGCCGTAACTTTGGTGATGACCAGAGGCCTGTTACCTTATGCTGTTCGGTAAACGTCAGCTGTGATTTTCCCAAACAGAAAGAAACTCGTGCCAAGGTGGCCGTGGGTGTCGGCAGAGACCGGCCTGTCTCCCGGACGGAGGACCTGTTGTTCAGTGCCGCCCGATGGGCCGTGGGGCCGGGAGGGCACATCACCCAAACTTAATCAAAGGCACGACAGCCATTCTATGAAAATTATCACCCCGCCGAACTGCAGAACAGGGTCTGTGCGAGAGTAACAATAGTGGTACTTTCTGCAGAAAAGTTACGGTTGCCATTTGCAGGTTTTCTGTGGTGACAGACCCCAACGCGTGGAGGCGATAGCAGCCCCTGACCACTCTCTCGCTCAGAAAAGCAGCGTCCCCGCGGGTCCCCCCACACAGTATCATCAGGGTGATGTCAGGACAATCAATGCCCTTATCTAGCCTCTTTTCAAGTCACCTGATTAACTGGAGAAAATAGGAACAGATGGAAAAGAGCGTGTCCTTCACCGGGGCAGGAAACGTCCCTGGAAGTCCAGGGCACCGGCCTGCCTCTGCTCCCCGCTCCAGCCGTGGGTCTCCTGGGGCCACACAGCCTGCTCCTCAGCCGCCCTTCAGGGCCCAACACTACAGCCACCTCCCCCTGGAAGCCCCAGCCAATCTGCTCCAGGCAGGAGGGACGCCCCAAGAGTCCCGGCCGGAGCTCAGTCCCCACGGCGAGGGGACTCCTGGTCTGTGTGTGACGCCGCAGCCTGCCCAGCCCCGGATTGCCCAAGGAGAGGCCCCAGCAGCCACCTGGCAGCCTGGAGGCCTCCCTGGCGGCGGAAGGTTTCTCCTTCCTGCATCCAGCCCACACTTCACACTTGGTGGAGTGGGGGCAGGGCGCCAGGAGGGGAGCCCCTTAAGCCCGGATGTGGCTCTGCAGGTAGAGACTGTGAGAGACGCCCAGGGTACAGCGTCACCGCAGGGGTGGCGTGGAGAAGCTCACCCCTGCGCCTTCCGGAAAGTGCAGCTTGAGAATCGACATGCTGACCCATTCCCGGAAAACACCCGACTTAGAGAACCCCTCGATCGACTCCTGATGGTGGGCGCCGCCAGAGCCCCTGCCCCTCCCTGAGCCGGGAGCCCATGCTGGGACTCGGGCTGGATGCCCCCATTGGCGCTCCTGTCCATGAACGTCACCAACCAGGACCTTCCCCGGGCTCCTTGCCGCCTGCTCTGTGTGCGTCCCCAACTGCGGTCCCTCCGCTGCTCCTGAAGGAACCCGGTTTCTGGTCCCCCGAGCCTGCCTCAGTTTCCCCCACCTTTAGGTTGATGAGTAAGCATCTTTCTTAGAAAAGGCAGGCCGGCCCCCACCACAGTCAGTGTGGGACGCAGGAAACGCTCGTTGGCCACTGCGCGTCACCGTCATCACAGCGAGCCTTCCTTTCGGGGTGCTGCCTGCCAGAGCCTGGCCCAAACGCCTCACCACGGACCTCAGAGCAAACAGGGCTGCTGGCCGTCCTCTCCGGGGGGCGGGGACCGTGGAGGACACGGACGCCAGGCTCTCCTCTGAAGGTCGGGGACAGTGTTGATTTTTCAGTGATCCCAAGGACAGTTTCTTCTAATGAAACGCTGGGGACAAAATGCTTGTGTTCGCAGGCGCGTGCGTGTGTGTGTGTGCACGCGTGTGCATGCGTGTAGTTCCTTTTGTTTTCCTGGCTGCCGCTGGCTGCTGTCAGAGAGGCAGCACCAGAGTGCGGCCTTCAGGAGTGCAGGTGTGAGGGCCACAGCGCGCGGGGCCCCCAGCGGCCCGGGCTCACCCGCGGCGCGCACCCCGCATGACCGGGCTTGGGGCTGTGGCTCGACTAGAATCCACGTGCCCCGCGTCCCCTGCTGGGGCGCTGCCAGCCCCTGCGTGCCCCCCCGCCACACCGCGTGCCCCCTCCCTCGCCCCAGGGGCAGACTTGAGCCGGGTGTGCTCGGGGTTTGAAAAGCAAATGTTCTTCTGAACCCTATGGGCTCATTATGCACTAGAACAGTGGTAACATAATGCATTTTCATTTACTTAGCCTTAAATATATGTAAATTAAAGGGTTTTCTTTTATTAAAAATAACACGAAACTCACCACTGATGTGTTTTTGTTATTCTACAAGAAGCAGTAGCAGAGGAAGGAGGCTTTAATGACATCTCACATTCAGATTTGTGTCTTGCTGGAGAAAGAGGGGCCTGTCCCCCGGGCGAGCTCCCGATGAGGCCCCGCCCACCGGTGCTGCCGCTCGGCCTCCCCGCCTCCCTCGCCCTCATTGTCAGGCTGTGATGGAGGAAGGGTCGCTCTGGTTGGAAGCCTCATTGTCGCCAAGAAGGAGGCCCAGAGTGCAGCTCTCCTGTCGGGGCGTGGAGGTGGGGGAAGTGGGGTCCACGGGGGAGAGCGAGCGAGCTTCCCCGCCGCGTCTCCCCGGAGGAAGGCCCGGCCCGGCAGGCCTCCCCCTCCAGCCCCGGCCCTGAACCCACAAAGCCCTCAGCCGTCTCCCTGTCCTCCCAGCCTCTGCCCCAAACGCCCTCTGCCGACAGCCTGGCCTCAGGCCACTCCGCCAGCCGCCAGGCTCAACGGTGTCCCTCTGGGACCTCCTGATCTTTTTCAGCAGGGTGGCCCCTCCACTGGGCCCGTGAGCACCGGTTCGCCCCCGTGTCAGCATCTTGGGGCTGTGGGAACACCCTGCCACACTCTGTGGGGCTCGGAGCCACGGAGCCCCGCTCTCCCACAGCTCTGCCGGCCAGGTCCATGGCCAAGGGGTCGCCGGGCCACACCAGCTATCCCAACCCCTGGTGGCCCCAGCACTCCTGGTGCCCTGGACTGGGCCTGGTCACTCCCACCTCTGCCCTGAGGTCACGTGGTGCCTGCCCAGTGTCTGTGCCTGCACCTGCCCGTCCCTGCATCTCTCTTCCTCCACCAGGACTCCGGTCATACGGGCCAGGGTCTGCTCTAGTCCATAAGACCTCGCCTTAACTACCTGGTTCCAAACAAGTTCACATTCTGAGTTCCCGGAAGGACACGGACTGGGGGACACTTTTGACCCCGGGCCCACAAGTTCTGCCCACTGCTGTCAGCCTTCAGTTGGTGACCTTCCAGCCATCAAGTCGCCGAACGGCCCCAGCCAGGGCCTCCCTCCTCCAAAACCGGCTCAGGAGTCTCGGGTGCCGGACACTCTGCTCTTTGTCTCAGGACAGCGCATTTCAGGACTTGTGGATTCAGGGGCAGCCTCGGAACAGCCATACAACCACAACGGGGGAGCAGGCGCCCCTCCACTCGAGCCTGGTGGGACGCGGTTCAGGGGCTGCCGCGAAGCCTGGCAGCAGGTTCTGGGGTACGGAGTACCGCCTTGCTCTGCACGGCCCCTGTACCCAGGTCAGGGCCCCTGGAGCCTCTTCCCGCAGAGCACCCCCCACTAGCCACAGAGCGCCAAGGTGGCTGAGGACAGCCAGGCCCGATCCCAAGAGCCAGGAGTCACGATGTCCCACCCGTGTGACTCCCTTCGGTCACCAGCAGCAGCCACAGGAGAGCCAGTTCCCAAACCCCGCACACGGCAAACCGAAGATCAGGCCGGGCCACAGCCCGGGCGAGAGTGGCGTGGGCCTCCACAGCCCTGCCCTGGGGCACCGAAGTCACTGCGGAGGGCAGCGGTGTGGCCTCGAGATCCACCCGCCCGGTATGTTCTCGCCCAAGCTCTTCCTCATCTGAAACCGTAAAGCCTGGAGGGGGGGGAGGGGGACTCGGGGAGGAGGCGGAGCGGACAGCGGAGCGCTGGCCTCACTGCCCCCCGGATCTCACAGGGAAGGAAGGGCCCAGGACACATGACAGGAGGATAAAGAACTGTCTCCAGGGGTGGCATCAGGGTCAAGTGTCCCGCATGGCCCCTTCCCCACCAGACCCTCCAGCCCACCGTTCCCTTATTTTGTGAGTGTCACCCCAGGTTACTAGGTAGGCTGTCTTCTATGCTTCTCTCATTTCTATAAACCTTCCAGAAATGGGGTTGACCCTAACACCCCATGTCCTCAGCCTGTGGCCTCTGGTGACACGTGTGTGTGGGGAAGAAGCTTCCAGAAACCCTTCCTGCCGAGGCACAGCCTGCACACAATCCCTCCCCTCCCATCATCTAGCCCAGCTTTGCCAGTACTGGTGGGACACTTTCCTGCAATGTCCTTTCTGTCCCAAGGAGAAAGGAGGCCACAGCTTTGAGGACAGGTGGGTAGGAGTATGGGCAGGTGGCTGAAGATGGCGGACTGTGAAAGAAAGCGGCAGAGGAAGGGTCAGGAGCGGACGCCTGGGACGTGTGCCAGCTCAGCGAGTGCAGGGAAAGGGACTGGCGGCGACAGTTACAGGGTCCAGATCCACCCCCGGGGAGAGTGACAGGGTCCAGATCCACCCCCGGGGACAGTGACGGGGTCCAGATCCACCCCCGGGGACAGTGACGGGGTCCAGATCCACCCCGCAGGGATCCGCGCTAAAACTCCGCATTATTGCCACATGTGCTAGAACCCCAGGAGCGCGGCCACCGACGCTGCCCTGCAGAGCCCGGCGGGAGCCCCCAGTGGGAGCACACAGGGGTGGAGCAAGGCCCGAGGGGGGCGCGAGGCTCCCCCCCAGCCCCAGCTCAGGGAGGACCGGAGGCTCCCAGCCCAGACCCCCCTCAACCGCTGCCCCAGCCCGAGGAGGCCTCCCGTCTGCACTGGGACAAGCAGCCCACGGCCCCAGGACCCGTGGAGCGTGACCTTGTTCAGACACAGGGTCTTTGCAGGTGTGCGAGTTAAGATGACGCTGTGCAGGAGCAGGGCCCTGACCCCAGTGACCAGTGTCCCTGGAAGAGGAGACACAGACACACACCCTGAGGGAGACACCACAGGACCACGGAGGCAGAGACTGGAGCCACACTTTCGGCAAGCCCCAGGGCTCCGGACGCCGGAGGAAGCAGCGGGGGTCCGACCCCACCAGTGTCAGAGGGACACCGTGACTCGGCCTTGTGGTTTCAAGAGGCTTAAGACAGCACATTCCTGTTGTTTTCAGTGTCCACTTTGTGGTGCTGTGACTGCAGCCCCGGGGGACCACGCATCCCCCCCAAGGTCACACCACCCATGTTGCCTGGCCCTTCCCAGGCCTCAGTTCCGGGTACCCTTGGAGGACCCCCACCCCCAGAGCGCCCCACGGGACTGTCCGAGGCCTCAGCCCAGCCCCTCCCACTCCTGTATGCGGAACCGCCCCCCCCCCCGCACTGGCCCCTCCCCCAGGGAGGCCGCACCCCCTCAGAGGAGGGGGCAGGACTGTGCTGCATATGGCATCACACTAATGGAGCTCTGCTGTTCACGATGATGGCTCAGCGGAGCCTCCTTCCCCCGCACCTCGGCCCCCGCCTGCCGCCCTGAGAGCCAGGCGCTGACTGCAGGCGGCTCCCGCCTCTCTGCCGAGGGACAAAGCCCAGGCGAGTGTCAGCTTCTTAAACCCAAAATGTGCAGGAAAGCAGGGCCTCCGAGCACCTTCCCTGCTCCACCGCCTCCACACCGGCAGCAGGACTGCCACAAGAGTCCCTGGCACTTTTCCAGTAGGTTGTCAGAACACCGGAGGCTGGCAGAGCGCCGGGTGCTCTGCGAACTGACGCCCCTTCTGGGGGGAAGCCCTCCCCTCACTCACGAAGATAGTGGCCAAGGGGCACTGCGGCCTGTCGATGGCACGGCCACGATCAGAGAGGTGGCCACACGGGCAGGTTTGAGTGAGGGAGCCAGCCCCTCCCTCTACGGTCTCGGAGGCCCACCCGACGCCTGGAGCGCAGGGACGTGCAGCGGCCCCTGGCTGGAGAAGTCGTGCGTGAGCACAGAGTCACTGGAGACAGGGCAGCCTGGGACGGTGGACCCAGGTCACGACCACCACTGTCCACACCTCAGGAGACCCCACGAGGCTCCTCACACGACTTGCCCACAGGTGCGTTCACCCCCAAGGGACACACGTGATGCCTTGCAAATGTCACCCAGCCTGCCGGGGACCCTGAACACCCACCATGGCCGTGTGAAGCCGTGGCCCAGATGTGGGGCCAGGTGTCAGGCTTCCAGGTGGGCGAGTAAGCTCGGGACAGGAGGGCTGCACACAGGTCAGGATGGGGGCACTGTTGGGGGCAGGCCGGGGAGGGCAAGGGCCTGGCTGGAGGTCCTCGCAGCAGCGCTGCCTGCTCCAGCAAATCCAGGCGAGGATGGCTGTGCTCTGTGAATGATTTCCCACAGTCTGGACCTTGAGAGGCAGGGACACCACACGATGACTAAATACACCAACAGGCACGTTTTCATGGACACGTGAGATGTCACGTTGGATACATCAGCACCAGGCTTGAGAACCGGGCAAAACCTGTGAGCTCTAGGCTTCTAGAAGTCGGGCCGCTTCTCTTCCCAATTCCTATGTTGCCATGAGATGGCGCGGTGACAAGACCAAGACCTTGTGACGACTCACGTCTGTAACTCCGTGTGACCCTCTGCGGGGACCCGGGACAGGCCACCTCCGCCTTCCGTGAGCAGCCTCCGTTTGTACTGCGTCACCTCCAATCCGCCCCTCGGGTTTTCTACCACAAAGAAATGGCCATTTTTTTCTCTTAAAACATCCTGTTAAGGCAAAGAGGAAACAACTGACCCAAATCAAAAGCCCACCAATCCCATCAGTGGCGAGGGTGCCGCCTGAGTGCAGGGTGGCACTGCTTGCTCCACAGTCCTGTGACCACAAGCGTGGGCTTGCCCCCAGAGGCCCCGAGACCCCCGGTTCCAGCGGCCCCCAGTGGCCAGCAGCCTACCGCACATCTCGTCTGGGTTTGGGCTTCGAGATGAGAAAGAACGCAGAGAAAGAGGGAGCCAACAACCGAGAGCAGCCATGAGTCACCAAAACACCAAAAGTTTATCCAAGAGAACGTGGGCGTACGAGCGAGGCTGTGTGGGTGCTGCCGATGCACGCCCCAGCCCCCACCCGTACTTACTTCTTTTTGTTTTAACATTTATTTATTTTTGAGACAGAGAGCATTCGTGGGGGAGGGGCAGAGAGAGAGGGAGACACAGAATCCGAAGCAGGCTCCAGGCTCTGAGCTAGCTGTCAGCACAGAGCCCCACACAGGGCTCGAACCCACGAACATGAGATCATGACCTGAGCCGAAGCGGGACGCTTAACCGACTGAGCCCCTGGGCGCCCCGACACTTTCTCATAAAAGAGAAGCACACACATAAGCCAGATTCTTGAGAAACCGCTGTAAACGCCCCCAGACAACGCGTGTGCATTCACACTCCTGTGCCCCAGGCAGCCCCTCTGCTGCGCAGCCTCGCACAGGCAGCTTCCTGGGTCTCCAAATCTCGCTCCTCTGAGCCTGGCTCCCTTTGCTGCGATTTCAAATTGGGGATCCCAGTGACGGTCCAGGAAGCCAGGCTGCATGCTGAGAAAATGAACGTAGGCTCACGTGGTTGCAGGTGTTCTTTTTTTTTTTAATGTTTATTTATTTTTGAGAGAGACACAGAGTGTGAGCATGGCAGGGACAGAGAGAGGGAGACAGAATCGGAAGCAGGCTCCGGGCTCCGGGCTCCGAGCTGTCAGCACAGAGCCCGACACGGGACCTGCACCCACAAACCGTGAGATCATGACCTGAGCCGAAGTCAGCCGCTCGACCGACTGAGCCCCCAGGCGCCCTGCAGGTGTTCTAACAGCGCTCAGCTGCCGTGGACTTCCCACCCCCTTCTGACGGCCACAGGTGAGTTACTGCGACGCCCTGCTGCCTGGGAAGTGGCTTCCACGTAGTCCCCACAAATTTCAGGGGGACACACGCAGGCCGGCCACAGACACGTAAGCCGAAGCACACGGACATGCTTTCTTACACGTCAGTTGTTTAACCGAGGAAGGAAAAAGGACCAATAAGAATTCTCCCTTTGTGCGTAACACAGGGGCACATCCCCTTCAGCAGTTGGAGGGGCTGTTTTTACCCACGTCCCCGTCTGGAGCAGAGGCAGGGGCAGGGGGACGGGCACAGCCCTGAGGAGGCACCTGCTCCCGGGACCACCCCCGAGGAGGCTCGTGGCGGTTTTCTTCACACAAACACGGCCCAGAAAGGCCCCGCGGCCCCTTCTCGTTGAGGTTCACACATCAGAGCCGAGTGCCTTCCCGAACCTCTTCCAACTCTGTCCTCTCAGCCACTCAGCCGGCGCAGTGGAGCCCCAGACCCGGCGGCGGTCTGGGGGCATCTGGCCATGAGATGGGGGTTCTCAAGGAATTGAGGCAGAAGTGGAAGGAACAGGCAGGGGAGACGCCCACACTTGAGTGTTCTTGGCCCACGGGCCACGGTCGAAGACCACACCATGGAATGAGACTGGGCAGGAGGCACAAACACTCAGGTGTGAAGCCACTGATACTCACTGGAGGCCACGTGATGTGGTCCCTGCAGACGACACAACGTGGCCTCCCTCGTGGCTGGGCCCAGCTGCGCTGCTGAGAAGCCACGGATGCGTCTGGCACAGAGGCTGTGATGGCCTTACCCACTGACAGACGGTCTGCAGGGTCACAGCCTGCCCCCCGTTCCTGCCCCGCGGTCATGGGTCCATCTTCAGGCAGGAACCATGCCAGCCCGTGTGCCGCCCTGCGCCGGCAGCTCCCAGCCTGCCTGCCCCCAAACCGCAGCAAGCTTTCCCACAGCCGCTTCGGCTCGGAGGGCCCATCAGCCCCCGGCAACTCGGAGTCGGGAGCCCGGGACCCTCGGCCAGGACGACGGAGAACAGCTCTCATCCTGCGGCGGGGGGGCGGGCAGGAGCGTGGTCAGCCCCCCAGACGCCGTGAGGGGCCGCGGCCTGCACGCCCAGCTCCCCTCGAAACGTGAAAACATATCTCTCCCCGGGCTGCTGCTGGGCTGCTGGTTGGGTTTTTGTTTTTGTTTTGTTTTTTTTGAATGGATGGGAACTCATCCACTCTGCCGTGAGGAATGCCAAAGAAATGCATAATTAAAAATGAAAAAAGAAAGTCTTCTAAAGGCTGTTTACTTGGGTGATGACAGACACAAACGCTCCTTTCTCCCCGTAAGGCCCACCCACAGACAGCCCCGGGACAATGGTGCTGGGCCCCAGGGGCACCAGACGCCGGGGAGGCCCCCGCCCGCCGAGCATTCGGCTCCCACGGTCCCGCCCCCGGCCCGGCCGGGCCGCCCCCCAGCCCCTATGTTCACATGCTTCGGCGGGTCCCTCATAATTGTCACAAAAAGTGGGAAATCCATCATATTTGAGCACAGAGGCCGGGCTGACCGGGGAGAAAGGGCTCACTTTGCACACGTGCGGGTACAGAGCACAAAGCGAAAGTTCCACGGTCACGTGGCCCGGGCCACGGACACACTTGGACCAGCCGCCGCCGCTTCAGGCGCGTTCCCGGAGGCCCCTTCCACCTGCAGCCGGCCAGATCCGCATCGGGGTCGGCGGCTCCGGTCACGGAGTAGACGACGCGAGTCAACGGCAAAAGTTACCTCCCTCCGCTCAGCACTCACCGCTTGGATCGCCCGAACCTCCAACCAGAACAGAGTCACACTATCGTTTTACGGTATTTGATTAATGAGGGCAGGAAAATTGAAGTTTTTGCAATAAAACTAAAAAAAAAAAAATCAACAGACTTTTATCGTTTTTTCCCTTATGATTTTAATTTAATGGCTCGTGTTTTCATTACTGCAGAGGCTGTACACTTTAGCTTGCAATTATGTCCCATCTGTGAAGCACTGTGTTATTACAGTTTATTCTAGTAGCTTTTCAATCACTTTTGAGTTGGGCTTTACAAGTATTCTTGCAGCAGGTGGGCTTCCTGGCACCCGCCCAGGAGCACACAAAGCGCAAAGCTGGAGTTTAATGGCAGCATATGCGTGTGGCGCGCGGCACCAGCCTTCCCCATATGCCGCTGAGCGGCCTCTTCAGCCTGCCAGTCACCCTCCTTACTGACTACAGTCTCTAAGTAGTTTTCTGCCAGGGAAAAATATACCAAGGCAGCAAATCTCTCCAGCGCACTATCTTTATTACCGAGCCACCCTGTCATTAGCACACGCACAATGAACCTGTACTGGGGATGCATACCAATGAGGCGGCGCGGGGCACTTCTGCTTCTTATCTCTATGGAAACGCCACCCCCGCCCCCGGCGGCAGTGGACAGGCAGGAATGTCCCCCACCCATATGTCACCTCGTTAACACTGTACACTGTGCTGTGAACCAAAATCCGCGCCGGCCCTCACGGCCGCGGCGGGAAGAAAGAAACAACGGAGTCTCCGCGCTCAGGAGGCGTCCGCTTCTCGACTCCGGATTCCGCGCAGCACGGGCCGGAGCGATGTTTCCATCTATAAACAATGTTCTCCCTCTAACGCGGGTGGGGGAGTTCAAGCATCTGAAAGAAATCGCTTCAGCGCATTAAAAAAATGGAGACCAAACAATTTCTTTCTTTTTTAATTAAAGAGGGCTTCCCGTGTCAGAGGCTGGGAGGGTCCCTGCGGCCACAGGCCCGGGCCCATCTCCACGCAAGCCTGCGCCCCGCGCAGACCGCACCGAAGGAGACAAAGACTCAAACGTTCGCGTGGGCAGGACTCTCGCACCTGTGCGCGGTGAACTTTGCAAGGACGTGGGAACAAAGTCTTTGTTTCCCGTGTGTATGAGTGTGTGTGTGTGTGTGTGTGTGTGTGTGCGCGCGCGCCGTGTAATGAGGCAGAGAGGGACTCAGGTTTTATTCTGCAGCGCGCTGTGCACACACCTCAGGGACCCAACTTCATACGTCTGCACTGCGGTTTGGGGCGCTGCCGTCGCGGCCTGGCCCTCGTCCGGGGACGCGCCGTGGCCTCGCTCGGCTCTCTGCTGCTGCAGCGGCTCTAAAATCACACAGGGCCCTGAGCGCTGGCCCCCAAACTTGGCCTCAGCCCCTGAACCGGCTGCCCCTCTTCGCTAGCTAACGGGCCCTGTGCGCCCTGCTCCTCAGGGTGGGAGTGCGGACTGACCCTCTCTGTGCGGGCTGGGTCTCAGCTGTCTCCACCTGCCAGTGGAGACCACCCGTCCGGCGGACCGGCCGGAGCGAGCACCGTGCAGGAGCGCACGCCCCCTTCTGTCACGCACGACCCGGGGACCCCAGGGGACATGCAGAGCTCCACAGAGTGAGACGGGGCAGCAGCCCTGAACGGACTAGGAATCTAAATGAAGTCATATTTAAGGCCCAAATACAGTGTTGTTTTTTCAGAACACCCATCAAAGAGGAGACGCTGTGCAGTAGGCATGCTGTTACGTGGCGTGACAAACTGACTTCTGAACACAAAATCAGCCAGACTCCTGTCAGGGCTGCGGTATTCCCCAGGCACAGCCACTTATAGAACATTTATTTCTTATTATTAGAGCAATTCTAGATACATGTGAAATTCACTGGATTCTAATGGGAATAATTTCCTCCTGATAATGTGTCCCGAAGGGAATCACACAACTCTTTGATTTTTGTTTTTAAGTTAGAGACATCGAGGGAAAAGAAAACTCCCTCACAAAGAGAAAGGCAGCTGCTCAGGCGACGTGGGGGACGCCAGGAGGAGGAAGACAGAGCCCAGAGAGGCCAAGTCAGTGCTCAGGGCATGGCCCGTTCTCTCCCCTCTCCCCAAATACAGGACGGGCACCCCGCGTCCGAGGTGGGGCCGGGAGCAGCCTGCTGTCACCTGCTGGCTCCGTGGGAGATTTCTGTGGGAGACGTGAGTTCTCATGAAGAACGCCCATTCCCAGGCTGCGGTGCTACACTCACTGTAAAAGCCCAGAGAACGTAGGTCAGATTTACGTTTAGTCCATTTTCTTCCTTCTCAAAGCAGGCCGCCCACTGCTCGGACTCAGACCGTCCTGGCTCCGGCCGCCCTGGTCGGGTCTTCTGGTCACCCCGCCCCCCCCCCCCCCCCCCCCCCCCCCCCCCCCCCGCCCACGAAGCACAGTTAATCTCTGTCTGCAGGTTTGGGCGCCGCTACGGAGTTAATCCCCGTCTGCCCGCCGCAGGTTTGGGCGCCGCTACGGAGCCAGGGCCCCTCAGACCATAGTCCGCGTCCCTCACAGGCCAGGGCTTCCACGACCTGAGGGGCAGGTGGGGGGCCCTTTCTGTTCCTGTGCAGAACGTCATTCCTTGGCTCCAGGTCCCAGACGTCACCCTTTCCAGGCGGCCGCCCTAGGACACCTCTCCCTCCGTGACAGACACAGGCGGGTGCCGCACGTGCCCCAGGTCCCCGGTCAGTGCCTGGACACAGCGTCCAGCCGTTGTGCCAGCTGAGTCTCACCCAGGATGCCCTGGAGATGCGTTCAGCCCAGCCGGGGGGTGAAGACGCTGCCAGCCTGACCAGGGGCCCACGGTCACATGCCCAGGCCAGGCCTCCTTCCCTCTGACTAGTGTCCCGCCCCATCGGCTGAGCGTGGGCTCTGGCCGATCAGACCCCGTGCCTCGGGGCCATGACGTACCCCGAGCACCGTGCTCTGTCCACGCCTTTCCTCATGGAGGCCGTTCCGGGTTGAACTGTGTCCCCCCAAAGACAGAGGAAAGCCCTAACCCGAACCTCAGGATGTGACCTTACTTGGAAATATGGTCTTTACAGATGTAATTAGTTAGGATGAGGTCACACTGGAGGAGACCGGGCCCCTCATCCGACATGACTGGTGTCCCTATAAAAACAGGCACATTTGGACACAGAAAGGAGACTCAGGGAGACGATGGCCCCATGAGGACAGGCGGAGCCCTGGGGTCCCCGAGCCGGAGACACGGAAGGGCCCCCCAGAGCCTCCGAGGGAGCAAGGCCCTGGCTGACCCGATCCGCAGACTACCTCTCATCGGCCTGACCTCCTCGAAGGGGCCCGTTTGCAGAGCCCTCTTTGCAGAGAGACCTGTGCTCAGAGGAGCATCTGCAGCGACAAAGGCCTGCACCAAGCCCCGGCGGAAGCCGGCAGCCATTCATAATCCCTTACAGGTTCTCATGGGTGTTAAAACCTACATCTGCGAACGACCCATCTCATCTTTGGCGCAGAAGGTGGACGGGGACAGACCTGGTCAGGCCCCCAGAGCCGTCCGCTCTCTCGGCCTCGGCTCCCCGAGTGTGCGTCACAGCCCCCATGCCGCCCGGCCCCTCCCAGCACAGGCGGAGGTCCGGCTTCGGTCCCTTGCAGTCACGTGACCCGGGAGCTGGAAAGCGGCGAGCCAAGGCCAACGCCCATCTGTCCTGCTCTGTCCACACGAGGCCGGGGAGGCCAACGCTCACGGCAAACGGACAGGCAGCTCTGTCTTACTGTCCAGGCCAAAAGCCATGAGTGCCAGCGAGTGTGGGTCTGCCCTGGCCTTGCCTGTGGGCGGCAGTGGCCTGCTCTATCCTTCTAGAAGCTCTCCTGTGGTTTGCCTCCAGTGACCCCTCACCCCTGCCCCCACCCTTCCCAGTACCTTTTATGGCTCCTTTTGGTCCACCCGAGCCTCCAGCATTGGGGGCCTGGCGGCACCCCCTACGTGACCAGCTGCCCTCTCCCCTCTCCACCCCTGCGCCTCCTGCACACTTGTGGCCGAGCCATCGACCCCAACCTCTCTTGCCGCTGGACTAGGGCTTGGGGCTGTTGGGTCCATGAGGCCTCCTGCAGAGGCTCCAGACTTCAGCTCTGCTTTCTGGCTGCAAAGGCTCCAGGGGTCCAGAGGAGATGGCCGTGCCAAGGATGGAAGGACCCTGATGGGCTCCCAGGCCTCCATTGTCTGGGGAAGGTGGCTGTCAGGGAAGGCCCCCATTGGACAGGTGCTTGCAGGAAACAAGCAAAACCTCGGAGACTGGGGTAGACCTACTCGCCACAGCCTGTCCTGTGTCCACTGCTGGACACCCCCGCTAGAATCTTCTAGAGCACCTTACACTCTCCCCACTGAGCCAGTCTGCTCCTCACTGGCTCCACCTCCAGGAAGATGTTACCTCTCACCCACACCAAAGCGAGGTGAGAGTCCCCACTCTCCCCCTGACCTCTGGCCTCCCTCAGGGCTGGACTGCTGAACCGAGGGAGATGCCCTCCAGCCTGGGCTCTCTGCCCGCTTAGCGGTAAAGGATGCACCTTTGGTTCAGCAGCTTCCTCGGGGCTCCGGGAGCACTCCGGGAGCACTCAGCACTCGGCTCTGGGCGTGTGTGCAGCCCCATCCGTCCCCCACACTCCCTCCCTCGGGGGCCGGCTTCGGCTCCCTGCCTGGGCCAGCCCAGACCGGCGCTGCCACCCTGCCCACAGAGGCGCGGCGGGCCCCGAACACCCGCTCGGCCGCGGCCGTGCTCGCCGGACACGCATTTGCTGTGCTCTTCCCCATCTCCTCTGAGGACCGTGGGGCGCTGGCTCCCGCGTCTGCAGCCACAGGGCAGGGTCTGGAATGCAAGAAGGACCTGATCGATGGTGTGGAGTGAAGGAGTGAGTGCCGGCTCCGTGTGCGCCAGCCCCAGGCCCGTGGAGCTCCCCGCTGGGGAGTGGGGCCCCATGGCCGCGTGGAGGCCGCACTCCCAGCGTCACCCCGACTCCACAGGACGCCCGCCGCCCCACAGCCCCGCCTCCTCACGGACCCAGCGAGCGTCTCTCCGCTGCTGCAGTCCAGCGGCAGGTGGGCACAGACGGCCCTCCAGGGTCTCCCAGAACGTTTGCCTGAATCATCGTTCTCTTAGCCATTAGAGCATCTGCACTGTTTACAATGAGTCTGTGAAAAGGTTTCAAACCTCCTGTGCTCCCCAACATGGAAGTTTCCGATGTGCCTGAGTGGTGATGCTGCCTCACGGGGGACAACGGACCTGGCCAAGTGCCACCAGCATCCTCACCGATGCCCCTGTGCCCACTACCATGCCTCGAACTGTCCCCCGAATCTCGTGGGGATGAGCACATGCAGAAGCGCAGGTGCATGCTGACAGGCGTGAGCCGCAGCCCAGCAAGGAGGATGCCGGGCTGGCTCCCGGGAGGGTCAGAAGGAAGCCTGGAAACTAGGTGAGCAGGCATGGCTGGCCACCCGCCCCGGAGCCCTGTCTCACGTTGGGCGTTTCGCATCTGGGGATAAGTCACAGAAGCCGGGACAGCGTTTGGCCTCAGAGCCACCTGCTGTCCCTCCAGGTGTCCCTCTCTCCACATTCTGTGTCCCTGCCAGGGACACTCCTGGAGCCCCAGAGCCTGCGCTCTCACACGAAAGCCTGTCTGCCCAAGAAAAGCTGACTCTTCACACTCGTCACAGAGGCCTCTCACGGTCCCCAGTGGAGACAGGATTGCGGCCCCCAAGGCGCCCCAAAGCCGGCCCCGTGGCCCCCACACAAGACCGATGGTGGAGGGCCTGCTGCAGACACCCCTTGACGACCCTCACCCAGAGTTCTGACATTCTGGTGTCGAAAAAGCCCAGGACACCATTGAAAGTATTTCTCAAGACTAAAATGGGCACATCTTCTTAGTAGAATTTTAAAATGTGAGAAACAAACAGAAAGAGAATCTCTTGGGGCTCCTGGGGGACTCAGTCAGTTAAGTGTCCGGCCTCGGCTCAGGTCATGATCTCACGGTTTGTGGGTTCCAGCCCCACGTGGGGCTCTGTGCTGACAGCTCAGAGCTTAGAGCCTGCTTCGGATTCTGTGTCTCCCTTTCTGTCTCTTTCTGCCCCTCCCCTGCTTGTTCTCTCTCTCTCTCTCTCTTTCTCAAAAATAAAGTAAAAATTAAAAAGAAAAAAGAGTATTTCTTTCCTCCTCCTTAGCAGAGATTTTCAGACACTTCAGGCTTAAATCATTAGTAAATGTCCTGACACCAGACGCAGCGCTCTTGGCCGTGAAGGCCCTGCAGCATCGGCTGAGGCCAGGAGGCGCCGGATCACCGCCCGCACGCTGAGTCCCTGCGCGACTCTGTGGCCTCTTGAAGCAGCCGCGTACTCGCCAAGGAGACCGGGCCGCCTTCTGCCTGTGCCTGTGTGGCCCCTGGACCATTGCCCCCTGGAGTGCCCCCAAAAGGCTCAGTCCCCCTGGGCCTGTTCCTCTATCCCGGGAAGACCCCATCCCACAGAGGGAGAAACACTGGGTCTGGGAGCACAGGTCATGTTTTAGAACTTGGTTTTATGGAACCAAGCGTGTGCGTTTTTGGTGCATGCACACCAGCTATCGGTAAGTGGAACTAAACACAAGGTGTGGTCTCTACTTCGCCACAGTCACTTAGAGCCTCGGCTCCGGCCTGGCTGTGTGGGACCATGTGCCCAGCCTCACGGCAGCTCCGCGCTCCGTGGAAGAGGCTGCTGGTCATCTGTCAGGGAATCTGTCTGCGTTCCAGAACTCTCCCTGGGATTGGCGCCTTCCTAGGAGGAGATTCTGTGGCCGTGTGAGATCCAGGCGGTCCCGGTGGAGGCAGGCGGCCGGTGCAGCCCTCGCCAGGTGGCGGCCCTCCTGGAAGAACTCATCCCTTCAAATCTGCCCCAACAGCCACAGGGTCGCAGCATGTTTGGAGCAGAGCGGGCCCAGCGTGAGTCCTGTCAGGTAGGGGCTGGGGCCCTGGGACAGCTCCACACTGCAGGCTACACACACTCACAGGGTGGTGGGGGATTAAACGCACACACGCACACATGCAGGTGCCCACACGGTCCCCGGTGCGCCAGGTGCTCAATGAATGGCCTGGGTGACCCTCTCAGGAGACCGGAGCAGGCGTCCAGAAAAGGACTGGCAGCAGAGCTGGGTGCACACTCGGGTCCCGGCCTCCCCTCAGTGGCCACCAGCCTGTCCCTTCCTATTCCTACCAGGACCCCAGGATGGCTTCAGGGTCCGCGTCAGCAGCAGGCTTTCTGGTTTCTTCCCCAAAGCAAACAGGAGCAGGAAATGAGAGGCCGGGGGCCCCATTAAGGGAGCATTTCTATCCAGAGCCGAACAGACGCGCGGACTCGCCCGCGTGCTCCGTCCCGCCGGGGCCTCCGTGAGTGAGGCGCATCAAGCTCCTCCAGAGGCCGTCACTCGGAGATCTGGAAGCCGACTGACAGGAAGCGGCAGCGCGAGGTCCTGTCTTGTGTGCTGGCGGTGACCGCTGCCGTGACGTTAAATCATCTTCCTATTTTCACGATGGGCCACGGCCAGGGTGTGATATGGTGGCTGCCAGCCAGGGTCCAGCCAAGGGGAAGGTGACGCCAGAGTCCCTGTCCTTTGCGTTTGGGAAAACGTGCAGTGTCCACCGTTAACGAGGAAGCTTCCCGCCGCTACGTCATTTGAGGGAATGCCCCCACATACACGGCATCGAAGCCCAGCACCCACGTTGGCAACTGGCTAGCACCGGGGCCATCTTGCTTTCTTTTCCTAATGAAAATTCTTGAAAATGTAGAAATGAAAGAAAACATAAACAATGTGGAAAATATAAAAAGGAACAGCTTTTCCCCTGAGGAGGAGATAAAAGCCCAGGTGCAGGCACGGCCCAGGGGAGCGCCCGGAGGCTCTGCAGCCACTCTGCGCTCCGAGGCTCCTTCCTTCCAGGGGGCACATTGGACAGATGCTAAGTTGTTGTTACAGTTACACTTTTCTTTCAAAAGTAAGGTGCAGATTTACTTTATCTTTATCTTTTATTTATCTTTTCAAATTTTGCTGGTGAAAGATGCTAAGAGACTTTCCCGTGCGGGCAAATAGTAGCTTTCTCAGTCATTAATATGCTAATACGCCCAGAACTTCAGAGCAAACCCATCCTGCTGCTGGCATGGCATGTACGGCTTTCGTGTGTTGGTGTGAGATTGTAAGAGGCGCCTCTGTTGTGTAAGAGGGTGCTGTGTTTTCCACAACATGAAACAAGCAACATTTTACAGCACTCTATGCTTTGTCAACAGTGAGATTCTTAATATAAATTTTACTGTGCAGCCAAAATAGCGTGCTCACCACGATTCCTTATTTAATTGTGTCCTAAGGTAAAGGGACAGAACATTCTTCTCTCGAGTGACGTCGATCCAGGTTCCGTTGGCTGTTTGGAGACACCCCGCTCCCTTCTCTCCAAGGCTAACAGAGACCACACTAAGGTGTGCCCGCCGAGGGGCTCTGCGGCCCTTACGATGTGACTGTGAAGCCGCCAATGCTGCCGCTCCGTGCACCTGCCCGAGACTGTAGGGCAGGAGGCAGGGAACGGCCCGCGGGGCACGCGCAGGCAGACGCGCGCCGTCCCGACGCCCCGAGTGTGAACCGTCACGAGGTCCCACCAGATAGCCCCGCACTGTCCCTCCAGCCTCCGCTGCGGTTGCCGAGGACAGCTAGACCGCAAGGAAGGACGCTGGGCATTCTCAGCACTCATCTTTCCCCTCCCAGTCAGCCTTGGCCCCGCCCCCACTGCCCGCCCCGGCTGCTTAGGACACGCACGCACATACACCTTTCCTATCGAGCCAGCACCCCTGCAAACACACCGTCACACACGGCGGAAGCCGGGGCCTGCCCTCTGCCCCGGGGCTGCACCCAGGACACGCCAGCGGTGCGCACCACCACGTAATGATCACCTCGGGCGTTCCCAGGAACGTACGGGCCTGCTCACCCTCCACAGGAACATTACCAATCAAAACAGCGACGAGAGTTCAGGAATTTTCTCGTGGTGGGAAAGGAGCGGTGGGTCCAGAACCCTGTGGGTCACGGGAGGACACGGAGTCTGTTGTTGGACCTTAATTCCCCCCTCGGGGTTCAGGCTCCATGCCAGGCTCTGTCTGGGCCCTCAGACTCGGGCCCATCAAGGCAGAGCCAGCCACTGGGGCTTCCCAGAGCCCTTCCCCTGTCTCCTAAAAGAGCGCCCCTCCCCCAGAAAGAACCGCGAGTGGACTGTGGTGGCCATATCTGCAGACGTGGGATGCAGGGTCCCCCCCCACATGTATCCTATTTGGCGGATTCACGGTCAGAACCACGGCCAGCTCCCCCGCCGGGGCAGCAGCTGGGCCACAGAAACTGGGGATCCGTATGCACGCAGGGGAGGGAAGGAAGGTCCTCCTCCTCCAGGCAGCCACCAGGCATGCTGCCCTTCGGGTGACAAGTGAGTGTTTGTCGCAAACTGGCCAATGGCAGAGGCAGGCGGGCCCTCGGAGAGGCGCCCGCGGCCCGGGGATGGGAGCAGTGCCAGGCGGCGGGGCCAGCAGCCCTGTCACAGGGAAGCGCGGTGGATTAATCAAGTTGATATTACCCATCCTGATTAAACAATGAGGCGTCCTGGGGCTCTGCCGTCTGTCCCGATGAGCGCTCATCATACTCATCACGCTAATGTGCAAACCCCGCACGGCTCCCTCGGGGGCAAACTACCTTTTAATTTTTCCCTCTGAAGATTAATTCCATTGTTACGGAACCTGTGCCACGAGCACCATAAACTAATCACGAGTCGTTTTCAAACAACCTGGCCTTCCCCGCCACAAAGCCCAGACTGTTTTCCAAGAGGTCTTTTCAGGTTCTGAAAGTTCAGAAGGTAGAATCAGAAATAAACCCTAATGTGTTTGTCCTGTAACTTCACAAAGAGGGAAAGGGCTGAAATGGCTTCCTGGGTGTGACTTTTTGAGTTTTAACAGCCGAGAAGGCAAAACCGAGTGAGAGCCATGCTCTGCCCCAGCCCCATGACACCTGCCAGAGGACAGAGAGGCGGCAGGGGACAGCCCCCTGGGGCCGTGATGGAGCCCAGCCCCGCCCGCCTGCCGCATACCTTGCTCCTCCCCAGCCCTGGCGGTGCAAGCCTGGGATTGGGTGGGGGCTGGGATCAGGGAAGGGCCTGGGGTTGGGGTGCAGGGCAGGGCTCTGCTCCCTCTGACGGCACGAGGGAGGGCGGTCCCTCACATGCCCAGAGTTCCCACGAGGTTCCCCGTGGTCTCTGCTGTGTCCAGACCTCCCCTTTATGAGGACACGTCCCTAGATTAGGGCCACCCAACCCCTCTATGGCCTCAACGTAACCCATCACATCTGCAGTGACCTTGTTCCCAAAGAAGGCCACATCCTGCGGTTCTGGGGTCGGGGCGTGACCACATGACTCTGGGTGGGACATTCTCAACCCACACAGTTGATTAGGATCATGCGACCCGTGAAGCCATCAGGGCTCAGGCTGACCTGCGCCATCCGGGGCCGGCCGGGGGCGCCTGCCTCTGAGGCAGCGCAGGCCATCTCGAAAGGCTGGAGCCCTCCCAACGCCACTCTTCCAAAACTCTCCTCTGCCCCAGAGGAAGGTGGTCTGGAACAGCACCTGTCCTGGGCCATGCCAGAGGCGCGGGTAGGGTGCCAGCTGCGCAGGGCAGGAGAAACAGCCAGCCCCAGGCCGGGGCCTCCACGGACCTCCGGGCAGAGGACCCCCAGCCCCAGCCGACCCACTCGGTCTTTCTGGTCTCTCTCGCCTCGATGGGAGTCCTCTTGTTTGGAGCCACCGCATCGTATGGGACCTCATACGCCTGGAGTGCCAACATCACAGGTGCCCGCACGGTATTTAGCTCCCCTCACCCCCAGCCAGAAGCTGGAAATGTTTCCGGAGCTGAGGATTTTCCTGCAGCGCCAGCCACAGTGAAACCTAGGAGGCCACCGCTGCCCCGGTGACGCCCCCGCCAAAGAAAAATCACTAGTGGCCAGAGGTCAGAGCTTGAGAATTCACGTTCCCACTGTGCAGAGGAGTCTGCACTCTTGGCACGTCTCAGAATTCTTTTACTTTAATTAGAGAGAGAGAGAGAGACTGAATCTTAAGTGGGCTCCCCGCTCAGCGCGGAGCCGGACTTGGGGCTCAGTCCCAAGTACCACAAGATCATGGCTCGAGCCGAAATCAAGAGTCGGACACAACCATCTGAGCCGCCCGGCGCCCCCCCGGAATTCTGACCCCCGAGAGCTCCGTGCGGCCCCGCTGATGGAAGGTGTTCAAACGGCCCGCAGACGCACAGCTCTCCGGCCTCTGTCCACTAAGCACACCGACGCCCCCGCGTTCTCACACGCACACTCACACACAGGGGCGTAGCGGAGCCCGGCAACTGAGGCACCCCGTGCTCGGTCCTGCGCTCTCTGTCCAGATTCTGACCCTCGCGCCCCACCTCCAGGTGCTTCTCCGCGCTCACCCCAAGGCTCACCACGCCTCCCAAGCAGGTGCTGTCAGTCCACTCGGAACCGCTGTCCCTCTCACTCCTTCTAGGAGAGCTCTTCCCCTTTCTCCTGGTCATTTACAGATACGCTTTCAGCATCTAAGACAAAGGGTAATACCCTTAATAAACGAAGAGATTCTATAAACCAATAATAAAAACACCAGGAGAAATGAGCCAAAAGTTTGAGAAAGCAACTCAGAGAAGAGGAAGTGAGAAAGAAGAGGAAGTGAAGAAGGAGGAGGGCAAGAGAGGGAGGAAAGAGGAGGAGGGGGAGGGGAGGAGGAGGACAAAACCAGGAGGAAGCATAGGAAACTTAGCAGTCAGCAGTGATCAAATAAATGGGAACAGGGGGTGAGTTTTCACCTGTCAAACCGGCCAAAGTCTCTCAGCAAACTCCCAGCGCAGCGGGCACAGCGCTGTCCCACGGGCAAGGGCGTGAATCCGTGCACTCAGGCGACTACTCGGCGGCGCTGGGAGTCGCTGTGACGTCCACGCCCGCTGGGGCAGTGACCCTGAGAACTGATCGTGGGGAACAAGGGTCTGCACGGGGATTCGCACCAGGGTGTCCATCCCGGTGACAACAGCGGCAAACGTGGGAAAACCCGACCCAAGAGAGTCTGTGATTGTCACACGGCCTCATAACACAATAGTTTGCAGCCATTTAAAACGGCGCTATAGAAATAGATTGGTTTACATTGGAAAAGTTAATACGCCCCTAGGAGAAAAGGGCAGATTATGAACATCATGATCTGATTTCCGTGCGTGTGTGTGTGTGTGTGTGTGTGTGTGCGTGCTCTCGTGCGCCAGCGTCGTGCCTAGTGCCCACGAAGCAGCCTGTCAATAGGCTGTATACACAGACTAAAGTAAGGCGGGGTGAGGGAGGGAGGGATGGGGCCGGGAAGGGAAGGGGTGAGGAAGGTTCTGAAACGATCATGCCAATGTTCCCACGGTTTCCTTTCTTGGTTAGTCAGATATGATCACTTTTGGTCTGGTTTTTTTGTTTGTTTTTTTTACCTGTTTGTGCTTTCTTACTTGGGGACACCGGCTGTCTACTGTCGCTATCTAAAACAATAACAACAGGTAATACATTAAAATACAAGGTAAATTCCACCCACTCCTTAAAACCCACCCGAAATTTTAGTCTGTTTGTGAAAACCGTCCCCGCTTCCCGCGGCACTTCCCGAATGTGAAATGCACGTTGATTTCCTGCGGAGTGAGTTTTACGGACTCCAGGTAGGACCTTGGCGTCACGGGGCGCTCGCTGCTGCATCGAGGCTGGGGGCCCCGAGAGCAGGGCTGTGCCGCCGGGAGTCCTGCCCCCGGCCCGCTGGACCGGGTGCTGGAGGTGAATGCAGAACCCCACGACAGACCACAGGCGTCCAGTCCAGGGGCGGACAGAGAGGAGCGTCCAGAGGAAGGATCTGGAATCCACCACACAGACCAGACTGAAGACCCAGGAGCTCCTGGAGGCAGGAGTGCAGCCGGGTCACTGCACGAAGTACCTCGTCCCCCTTCCTGAGGCGGGGCAGCGGACGACATCTGTGCGCACTCAGCCACCACTAACCTAGTGACCCGCTTGCTCTTACGGCTTCTTTTAAACCCAGACCCAAGCTGGTGGAGCTGGTTTCCCCTCTCATAAAATAAATTGCCAAAATGTAATTCTTCCCGTCTTCCACAAAGGAGAAATACCGCCTGCTCAAACCAAACTTACACACCAAGTCCGCTAAGTAGCATCTGCTTTAATCCTTGGTAGGGAGCAAGCCTCCAGGAAGCCGGAACAAAGCTGGCTTTGAGGCGAGGTCAAGGCCATCACACCCACGGAGGTCTGAGCACGGAGAACCAGCCCCAGGTGCGAGACGCCATCAGAGCTGCGGCCCAAAACATTGTTTGCCAGACTCTACCTGCTACTGGAACACAAACGGAGAGACGGCGTCTACCTCCCCTTGCACAGTACCTTGAAAGGAGTTTTCAAAACTTTCTTACAAAAATGAAATTCACAGGGGCAGCTGGGTGGCTCATTCGGATGAGGGTCCGACCTCAGCTCAGGTCATGATTGATCTCAGGGTTCCCGGGTTCAAGCCCCACATCGGGCTCTGTGCTGACAGCTCAGAGCCTGGAGCCGCTTCAGACTCTTTGTCTCCCTCTCTCTCTGCCCCTCCCCCCCTCATGCTCTTTCTCTCTCTCTCTCTCTTTCTCTCTCTCTCAAAAATAAACACTTAAAAATTGAATTAAATTGAAATAAAATTTTAAAAAATTTTACATAATGTAACACAGACCATTTTACAGTAAAAATCCAACAGCATTTCCTGTATTTACAATGCTGTGCAACTGACACCCCCATCTGTCCCCAGAACCCCAAAAGGAAACCCAGTGCCCACTGAAGACTTTCTGCTCACTAGGCTCCCCATGCCTGGAGACCCCCATCTGCTTGGGTCTCTGTGGATCTGCCTGTTCTGGAACTTTCACACAACTGGGATCAGAAGGCCTCCGTGTCTGCCTTCCCCCAGCGCTGTGACACGCGTCGGTCCCTCATTCCTGTTTATGGCTGAGTAAGAGCCCACTGGGTGGGTGGACAGCTGCGGCCTACAGCCAGGGCAGCACAGAGCGCCGACCATGCAGCGCTTGAGCCGCCTCCGTGGCCTCGTGCAGCAGACTCTCGGCCCACTCGGTCTTCTTCTTCAACGTTCATCGAGATGAACTGGGGTTGGGAGGAGGTTAGCAACCACCTCTCTAATTCAGGGTGCTCACACCATTGGCCCACGTGGAGCAATTCCTTCTGCCCATGCACCTGCTGCAAAGAGAGTTCATGCAGCCTTCCACTCGGCAGGAAAGGTAGGCAGGGAGCCCAGGCCATGTCACGTATGTCCAAGATGGTTAGGTCTACCCACGCCGCCCTTTGCACAGGGGTCGGGATGAGCCTCAGAATCCGGGGCCGGCTCTGGGGTCTGGAGCGTCCTCTCCTATGGGCCAGGGGACACAGAAAAGCAGGGGTGTGGGCACCGGGTACAGGGCAGACCTCCGGGATGCGCACCCGCAGCTCCCCAGGGCCAAAGCGATGCAGAAAGCACCGGAGAGGCTGAAGCAGGTAGGGGCTCAGGGCGCAAACCAGAGTAGCTCAGCCGTGAGCAAGGAGACACCCACGCGCCCCCTCCGTGCCCACCGGGCACTGCCTCCGAGAGATCTGTGACACGTGAGGCAGTCTTTCTGGGTCTTTAGAGCACACACCAGACTCACGCACGTACGACTGGACACAGGACGCTTGTGCAGACTGCAGAGCAGCAGACACACACGGTGCCCGGCCCGCCACTGGGAGGCCTGTCAGAGCCGGGCACTGTGCGCCGGCCGCCTTTCTAATTTAACGGCAAGCACATCCTCCTTCTCCAACCTTCCTTTAACTACAAGACGTGCGTCCCTCAGGCGGAAGGGAGATGGACCACGTGCTGTCTGCAGCAACCGCAGTGAGTCTCGGGCGTCTACCACCTGCGGAGGCCCCCGCAGTGCCCCTGAGTGTGGGGGCCACGCTCCTTTCACAGCCAGTCGGGCCTTCCGGGGACAGGAGTGCGGAGGGGACCCGCAGGGGCTGCCCTCTCCCTGCGGAAGGAGAAGGCCCGCTGCCGGCCCAAGCCCCAAGTCGCTCCTGGCCTCACGGACTCCCCTGAACTGGTTCTCTGGTGCCCCGCGCTGTCCATCACCACACGGCCTCCTTGGGGCACCTGCTGCACACACGGTCAGATCGCGCCTACCGGAGCTGCCGTGGCCTCCCCAGCGCCCCCCAAACACAGGCCTTCCCGAGCGGACCCCTCCTCTGCTGTGCCCTCCATCTGCAACCCTGTCTCTGTCCCTGCTCCAGCCAGGACAGCCTGGGCCTCCATGTCTCCCTCAGGTCAAAATCATCAGCATCAGGTGATGTGACATTCCTTGGATTGACCTGCTTCTAGGAGACCCCACCCACTACAGATGCTGAGACCTGAACCGCTTTGGGGGGACCTGACTCACTCCTGGGGAACCCGACTTGCTCCTGGGAACCTGACCTGCTCCTGGGCCCCTCACGCACGAGGACCTGTCCTCCATGCACACAGGGACCCGACCCACTCGGAGGGACCCGACCCACTCGGGGGGACCCGACCCACCTCCGTGGGGCCACCTCTTCCCACACGTGGGGTCCACACGAAGTAGCAAAGAGCCTCCCCTGCCCAAGGCATCACTGCCTCCTGTGGCCACAGGGCCCTCTCACCCCACAGGGAGCAGAACCACAAGGCGGTCAGTGCCTGGCAGCCCTCTCGCGTGGGGTCTGGGCTGCCCACCCCTCTGCCCGGATATTTGGGTTTATTCCTGAGCCCGCCCCTCCTGAGCTGCCCGCTGTGGCTGGATAATTGCAGCAGAAATTAGGGAAAGGCAGAAAGCCCCTCCATCGCCATCGGTGACATGGCTAAGAGCAGAGGAGACAGTCAGACGCTCCGACCCGCGGGGCACTCACAGGACAGCAAAGCTCTCGCCCTGCTCCTGCACCGGCACAGGGCGGCGGTCACAGCACCTTCTCCACAGAGACCCCGGGAAGAACGCAGTGTGGAAGCAGGTACTCAACCAACTGCCACAGGGAGCGCTCACTGTCACCAAACACAGGGACAAGCTGGAGGCACGTCTCTGTGCACCCAGCGCACTTCCTCAGGTCGGTCGCAGCGTGACCAGTAAACAGTGTTCATATCTGGTCATCAGCGTGAGAAGCCAGGCTGCTTCTTCCCGAGTTAACGCCCATCAGCTAACACCGAGGGGAGCAGGCACCAGCCCCCGACCACGGGGACCTCAGGTGCTGCACGCACTCTGGTCCCCACGCGCACCCTACTTCTCCCGGGGGTGGGGGTGCCGCCCAGAGCAGGAGGCGTCGTGCAGGACGGTGGGGTTCGCAGTCCAGTCTTCCGGGGTTCACCATCACGGGGGCCCTTCAGTGAGGCAGAAAACAGGACAGCGGAACGTCAGTAGGACACCAGGCTTCTGCCACCACCGCCCCTGCCACTGTCGGCATCAGGCCCAGGAGAGATGCAGCAGGTGACAAGGCCAGGTGGCATCCCGGCGGAGATCACGCACGGATCAGGGTGTTTACACTGACAGCGATGCAGTGACAGCCTGATCTAATTACATGTCAATAAACCGAAGTCCTGATGTGCCGAGGAGACCAGAAGAGGATTACAAGACTCCATTGGCAATTCTTAAAGAACAGGACTCAACCTTCAGATTCGATTACCGGGAAGCCAGCCAGCTCCAGAGCCATGCCTCCGAGGAGAAAAGGAGACTGGGGTCAGCCTCAGTTTTATAACCTGGCATAAACCAGCCCCATTAAAAAAAAATTAAACTTTCTGGCTTTCGGAAGCTGGTTTTCACTGAGCTGACTGGCTCTTATTACATAATCCATGTAAGTGATAGATTCCAGAAACTCCGGAGGGAACCACAGAGAAACAGACGTGCATTCGATTGCAGATTAGCAACAGCCCTGCCCTCACCCCCCCGCTGCGTCCTGGGTACCAGGACCTGGAAACGCACACAAAGGCAGGCACTCCCTGAAAGCGCAGACTCCGGGGAGACCTAACAAAGAGGTGCCAGAGGAGGGGGGTGGAGGGCATTCAGTCCCTCCAGGGCCCGCTGCTGGGGCCCCGTGGCTGCCATGCCCGCAGTAAGCAGGCTCCTTAATCTTTGATGAAACGCTTTATATTTGGGGAGCATGATTTGGAATTGGGGCTGGTTTGGTTTGCCTGCTGTGCCCAGGTCTTCAATGTCAGTCGACTGCCGTGTATTTTCATTTATCCATCAGTGTTTATGTCTTTGTTGCATTTTGAAGTTTCCCACTCTGTGGGCTGAGAGTAGACTGGAAATATTTCAGAGCCGCCAAGGCCACGTACCGAAACAGAACTTAGTAAATTTCCCAGCAGATAATGTACAGGAGAGAGAGCAAGCAAAGACCCAGGCGCGACCCTCACCACAGGCGTCACCAACTCCTCTTCTGAAAAGACAGATGGGACGCCCGGGGGGACAGTCAGCTGGGCATCTGACTCCTGGTCTCAGCTCAGGCCATGATCTCCTGGTTCATGAGTTCCAGCCCCATGTCGGGCTCTGCACTGACAGCACCGAGGCTGCTTTGGATCCTCTCTCCACCCTCCCTCTGCCCACCCGTTCTCGCTCTCTCTCAAAATAAACAAATAAACTTTAAAAAATAATTTAAAAAAATAAAGGGATGGATAATAAGTATGTTTGACTTTGCAGGCCAAATGGTCTCCGTTCTAGTTGCCCTGCCTTCACAGCCCCAAAGAAGCCATGTGTAGATGAAGAGGCATGGCTGTGTCCCAACCAAACTTTATTTAGAGCCCCTGGCACTTGAGCCTCATGTCATTTCCACGATACCACAGAAACGCCGTCCTTCTTTTAATTTGCTTTCCATCCACTTAAAAATGTAAAAACCATTCTCAGGCCAGCGGCCACAGGAAACGGGCGGGGGCCACATCTGGCACCCGGGCCGTGGGCAGCCAACCTCTCCTAACACTGAGCTACATCGTTGCAGGGTCCAAGGATGCGCGGTCTGATGATTGAGATGTGGATTTTCTACTCTCAAAGACTCACTGAACCTAAAGTATCTTCATAGTTGGTGGAAAAGGGTGTCTGGCTTCCCAGCTGAGCATTTTAAAATAATGATTTCCAGCACTTTACAGAGACCACCACCAATTTCATGGGCCTGAGGCCAACAGTGAAGCAGACCGGAGAACAAACAGGTCGCTCATCTTTTGGGAAGAGCTTATTTCTGGGATAAACACTCAGGTTTACCGTCCTGCTTTTCTATTTGCAGCCCAAGACTCGGAGCCTCTCCAGGCACTGGAGGTCCACGCACACCCACTTCTGAACATGTCTCCGGTCTTCGCTAAAGCTCTCTGTGCGCATAACACGGGCTAGAAATGAGCCAGGTGGCCGCAAAGGTCTCTGATGACTCTAATATCCTACAGCTCAAGAGAAACACTTTAATGGTGAGCAAGAATTTTTCCTGGTGCTTCTGCTGGGCAGAGGTGAAACAATTAGGAAGCAGGAAGCTCAAAAAGATGCTTTAATTGAGGACAAGAAATGTTTTCTTGGCATTGCTAATGGACAGAGCTCAGATGAGCTGTTGATGATGCAAACGAGAAGCAGACAAAGCAAATGAAAGTAATGTGTTTGGAGTACCCTTAGCCGGACACAAAATAAGGCAAGAAGTTCCACTCTGGGGCATAATCACAGCTGCGTCCTTGAATTGGTTCCGCGTTGGACAAGGGATAGCGTTTCCTGTATTTTTCTTTGAACTGTTGACGCAGATCAATGCTTTGCAACCAAGAGTTCAAGTTTGTTCTGCAATGCTAGCTCCGTGTTTTATTTTCAAGGTATTTGACTGTCAACGAAAATTAATGATAATCAAATGGGCTGCTTGTAAGCACAGAAAATACACACACAAATTATTAAGTCAATTTCCACAAGGTGACTTTCGCCGGCTGGAAAATCGTCCACGCTTGTGTTTGATATTTTTGTAGGATGCAGAAAAGACATTGGACAATTCTCTTGACTCCCCTCCAAAAGAGGTAAGAGCCAAGGAAAGTATTGAGATGAAAAGTGAAGTGCTTTATGAACTCGGGGCTCCTCGGCGAGCCTCTCACGCAGGGCTGAGTCACCCGCTAGAAGCCACCGGGGTGTGCCCCCAGGAAGGACAGTCACTAGGCAGCGGCCCTGGGGAGAGCATGGAGGACAGGATGGGAGGCTGCTCCTTAGGAGAGAAACCGTTCGGGGCGCCCGGGGGGCTCGGTCCGTTGGGCGTCTGATGTCAGCTCAAGTCCTATTCTCTCAATTCAAGAATCTGAGCCCCATGTTGGGCTCTGTGCTGGCAGCTCGGAGCCTGGAGCCTGCTTCGGATTCTGTGTCTCCCTCTGTCTCTGCCCCTCTCCCACGCATGTGCGTGCGCGCACACTCTCTCTCTCTCTCTCTCTCTCTCTCTCTCAAAAGTAAATAAACATTAAAAATTGTTTTAAAGGAAACTGTTCACACTGAGCACATGGGGTGGCTTCATCTGCATTTTTAAAGTACAAAAATGATTTAGAAATAGACAGGTTATGTGGCCAAACTGCCACAGGAGCCGCCGTCACTGAGGCCGCAGCCGCACCGCCGCCTTCCTTGACCTGATGTATTTACGCATCATGGCGTCTCCCGCACCCTCTTCGGTCTCCCTCCAGGCACGGACCTGACTTGTTTTGTCCCAGTGCACCCGCCCACTTTTATGTAAACCAGACGCAAGCACACTGGGGCCCTCAAGCCAACTCGGCCCACTGTCTGTAATTGTAAATGAAGTTTTATCGCACACCACCATGGTCACTCATTTTCGTACTGTCTGCGGCTGCTTTTGAGCCACAGGGGAGGAGAGCAGCGGTGACAGGAAGCGTAGAGTGTTTGCTCTCGAGCCCTTACAGGAAAAGTCTGCCGGCCCCAAGGTGGACAAAGCCAGGGAAATGCAGGGGCGAACAGGGCACACTACCAGCTGTGACTCCGCCCCTGTCACCCGGTGGCCGTGGGGTGACCAGAGCTTCACCTACTTAGACAGGGCTCCCCGCTCTGGGGTCTGGACAGCGACCCCCACCCCACGGGTCCCTTCGTCACTCAGCGGCTACCGATACCTGATAAATCCTCCACAAAGGAAAACTGATAAGCTCTCATGCCTGTCCCTGCTCCCGTCTGACTTTATCTCTGATGCTCTGTTCGTCGTGCCCTGGTCTCCTGGGAGCTCTGTCCCTCGTTCATCCTCTGCCTCCTTCCGCTGCCCCCCTGCCCCTGTGTACGGCCTGCCAGGCTCACTCAGTCTACGGAGGACGCACTCTGCTCAGCAGAGTCTCAGTGCTGGGCGCTCACCACCTTCTGTTTCTGAAGGCCTGCTCCCCTTTGCACCCCTCTTCCCTCTGTCGTCGCAGCCCTGGGAACGGGGGACGCACAGCCTCAGATCTGAACCACCGGGGTCCCTGCCCTGGCCCTCCGTGGGCCCCCACTCTTTGCGCTCGGCTGGAGGAAGTGGCGGGTACCGTCTGGGCCGGGCTCCTGGGGGCCAGCAGCCCTTCCCGGCCGCTCCGCAGACTGGCTCCTGGCCACCATGCTCGGGCGTGCCCACCGGTCTCTCTTCGGAATCACCAGGCAAAGAGAAAATGAGTTCTCAATCCGAGTTCAGACATCAGGGAAATCAAGGCTCCCCAAATCAGGCCATGCGATGGAGACACAGTGACGGCTCCCTCACGAACCTCCAGCAGAGCGGACCCGACGGCCCTCAGGCGGGACCGGGTGCCCTCCGGGGCGTGCTCACCACCTCTCAGGGTCCAACCTCAGGCCGACAGGCTCTAGGTTATTAGAGAAACACAGAACTGACTGAATGTTCCAAGCGGCTGGGCAATCCGCTGCGTGCTCGCTCGCGGGAGAATTTTAATGCAATTAGCCGAGTGCAAGGACAGAGCTGATGAGCCGCACCAATCTTCTGATTAACACCCAGGTTTACTTGAGCTGATGTGCGGCTCATTTTGAAAAATACACAAACAGATAGAAGGCAGACGCTTCTCAGCCACTGTTTTCACTGTCCAGGAGGGAGTGTAACTCCCTTTTGGGGCAAGATTATTGTTTCTGATTTAAATCCATCACCCAACTAGCGAGAAAGGGACTGAATTCATCAATGAGTCTCTGAAGTCTCATAATTGCCTAATATTTGACCCCCTGATTACAGTATTTATCTTTTAAAGACCTGGATAAACACACACAGGTGTACCGCGCCGTCGCCCCTGGCTTTATCTCCGTCCGGTAGGAAGGACTATAAAAGGACCCCGCTGACGGTAGTCGAGGTGTTGTGGAGCTGATAAATATTTGTTGCTCTTTCTACCCAGAGGTGGGCATGCTCCAGGAGTGGATTAGTGGCCACCGTGAATCAATGGTGGGTTATCTTTATTGACTAGGTTTGTAAACTCTTGGGGATTCTAGAAGATGAAAGGTACCTTAGAGGGTGTGCACAGGATTTCAAAGCCCGAAGTCAGACATATGTTAATGGAGAGAAGGATGAATAAATGACTAAACGCTTTTACTTTCCCCGCAGAGTCGCAGGAACAGACAGAAGTGAGTGATTCCTGAACCCCACACCGGGTCTAGGTTTGAGCCGTATGATTTATGTATATTTATACATGTCATTCCAGTTAATCCTCAGAACCCAAGGCGGCGATGGTGTCACCCCATTTCTCAGAGGTGGAGCCCTTGGCTTTAAAAGATTAGATCGCGGGCTCCCGTGCCCCACGCCACGCAGCCTGGGGACCCGAGCGCTCACTGTCGCCTGCGCGACTTCCTTTGTACCTCGCTTCACGCCGGACGTGTGGCCGCCGAAGATACCAACCTCTCTGGGAAACGGGCGGCGTCTTTGCAAGCAGGTCTCCCCCCGCCGCACACTGCACAGAGCTTCCTGAGATCACCTGTCCCGTCAGACGGCCTCCGACTCCGCGACGTGATTCGCACACTTAACAGGAGGCCTCTCCTTAAAGACACGGATTTTTTTTATCTATAAATTATTTTTAACCTTATATGAGGCATTAAAGCTTTGAGTTACTTTTGAAATTTGCTGTTCATATATTTTACTTGGAATCTAGTCATTTCCTGCTCCTCTGTTGATCCCTCCTAAAGAAGCTTCACTTAATGAGGACACATCAGGGTTGACGCTGGCGCCTGGGACGCAGGTACAGCGACCTGACTGACTCCCACTCCGTCATGAGAGACAAAGGTTTCTAAATATTGTTATCGCTACTGAACACATCAGAGACTGAGCGAGGGGGGGGAGACCTAGCTTTAAAGGATGTTCCTGAGGGAAAACACTGGCAGGGTCTAGAAGGACCACGAACTCACCGAGAGCCATTTATAAGGCAGGGTGGGGGGGGTGCCATCCTCCGGGGCGTCTGGGGAGAAACGATACCGAAAGCAATGTCTCCCGTGCTGCCGCGAGGCACAGCGCACCCGCAGACTCACTAGGACCCCAGGCGTGTGGCCACAGCTCCTCACCGTGCCAGCCTGTGACAGAAAACACCTAGAATTCTTACAACTCTCTTATCCTGTTTTGCAAACAAAGAATCTGAGGCACAGACACCGAGAGGCCTGCCTGATGATGTGGGGAGAAAGCGTTGGATTCAGGATTCTAACTCAGGTCTGCTCGCTGCAGACAGGTCTGGAAGGCCGCTGTCCAGAGCCCATACACCCGTCTCGCGGGGGACGTGAAGTCTACTGAGTCATCCGCACCACGAATGTACCAGCAAACCTCTGTGAAACTCACTCAGTGACCATCTACTGTGTGCTGGGAGTCACACACACCCTCTCTGGTCCCTGTGAGGGTGGCTTCACGGTTCACACTTTATTTTTTATGGTTTCCTTTTCTACACAATGATTTTTTTAAATCTTTATTTTTGATAGAGAGAGAGTGCAAGCGAGCACAGGAGGAATGGAGAGAGAGGGAGACACAGAATCCGAAGCAGCTCCAGGCTCCAAGCTGTCAGCACTGAGCCCAACGTGGGCTCGAACCACAAACTGCAAGTTCATGACCTGAACCAAAGTCAGACGCCCCCCCTTTCTACACTATGTTTAAATCACAGGATGCTAATATATAATACAAGTAGAACACTCATTAGAATTTAGAGCAGAAGAAAAAGTCGTGGGCTCTTCCAACTCAGCCTGTATTTAATTTACGTGTAAAAAGCTTTCCCAGGCACGGAAGACATGAAATTGTTTAGACAAAACTAGTATTTCGCACATTTTAAAACTGAGGAAATAGACTCAAGAAGTGGAAGTAAACAGGGGCGCCTGGGTGGCTCGGTCACTTAAGGGTCCGACTTCGGCTCAGGTCATGATCTCACGGTTTGTGGGTTTGAGCCCCGCGTCGGGCTCTGTGCTGACAGCTCAGAGCCTGGAGCCTGCTTTGGATTCTGTGTCTACCCCTCTCTCTGCCCCTTCTCCACTCACACTCTGTCTCTCTCTCTCTCAAAAATAAAATAAACATTAAAAAATATTTTAATAAAAAAATTTAAGAAAAAGAAATGGAAATAAACTACCCAAAGTAAAGCACCTAGAGCAGGAGGCCCGAGTCTGAGCCCCACGTCAGCGTATCTGCAGATCCATCATTTTAAACTGCCAATTTATCCTTGGTCTCAGGAAAAGGCAGTCAGGAATCAGCCAGGAGACAGAACACGCATTTAGGCCCCTTGCCACCCTCTCTATGACTGATCAGGCACTTCGGCCCCCGGTGTGATTTGCACTGCAGGCTTCTCTGAGCGTCCGTCCACCTGTGGTCCTTCCCGGGGCGGGGCTGGAGCGTCCCCCCCGCCTGCCTGACGGCGCGGGCGACCATCACGCCCCAGCCCCGAAGAGAGGCTTGGGTATCACCACGTCCCACGGAAGCTGTCCTCGTTAGCTGCCTGACGAGAACTGTGGGGTCCGGTGCGGTCCGCCGCGGTGATAAGTCTCAAGTTGTGTTTCCAGTGAGAGGAAGGGCTTCCCTCCTCTCCAGGAAAATCCCTCACGGAGATATTTTATTCTGCTAAGCTCATTTAAACAGATAATGGCCTTGCATGCGCCATACTGTGAGCTACTTTTTCACAGGTCCTTAAGTCAGAAACTAAAAGTACAAAGCCATAAATCTAATTATTTTCCCCTCCATCCCCCGTATTTTAATATGAGATGCGCTAACGTGCAAACAATACAAAACATTATCAATGGAAATGATGTCTAATGGGGACGGAGAATGTATCACATAAAAGAATGCTGTTTAATAGGCTAATGTCACACATTAAGCTTAAAAAAACAGAAGCGCGATCTGAAGTCTAGGCTGAACCCATCCATTTGTCTCCTTCTCTTGCTTTAAAAATTAAGCATTATTTAAATGTCTCTTAATGCGGCAATTGTTCGTCCTCCAGGAAATAAAAAGATCAGCAGCATTTCACACACTTTGGAAGGAGAATAAATAGAGGTTGAAGACACCTCATCGGTAGAATCTGCACTTGCCATTTACACGGAGCTGCCCTCGTGGAAACCCCGGCTTGGGACACAAGCAGCGACCACGACACCTGCTCCCTTGTTGTGACAAACGCTGAGCCGAGAGCATTTACTCGCCGACAGCAACGCACTTCTAAACGACAGGAGGTTTTCTCGTGGGGTGATTCTACCCGGTGAGACGGAGAGCACCGGCTCTGCCCCGCTGGCCGGGCCAGCTCCCGGGGAGGACACGCCCGTCCACTTCCTCCCACAGCGACGGCTCCGTCTGTGCACCACGGACGCCAGGCAGAGACCACGTCCCTCCTTCACCATCACGGCAACCTAACCAGTGTCCGTCAGGCATGTGTCTTTCACTCGAAAAATAAATTCAGAGCGTTGCAGGGTCTGTTTCAGGAAGACCAACTACTGGGGTCTTGACGACAGAATCTACATTTCCTTCTGAGCTTAATGAAAAAAATGCGTTTTAAAAATAATGCATTTGAAAACCCTTTATAAGTACTGCCTGGTAGCAAGCATTCCCAGAAGGAAACAGAGTGGCCATACTCCACACTGCAGGAGTCAGCACTTCCATCCAGAGACTACCTGTATATTCTTATATTTTCCATAGAGCTGTTTAAATAGCCACGTAAAGGAGAGGATTCATCCTCGAAACACTGACACTTCCTAGCTGGCACTGTCGTAACTAACACTGATGTAGGTCATAGAGATCCCACAATGCACCTGCTAGCAGAACACGAAATCTTTTCAAAAACTTTACTTCACACAAGTAGGGACCGTAGAGGAATAGATTTTCAGCTTCCATTAGTTATCTGGGCAGATGCTTGCTTCTTTTGTAACAACTCAAGGAAAGAAATTGACTTTGGAAACACACTTCTAAATATAATAGAGACACAGGGAGAAAAAAACTGGCCTAAGACCAGAAGCATTCCTATATTGTAAAGGTCCAAACGTTTGCAAACAGAAAGAAATAGAAATTGGTAACATTTATCAAAATCATGCCATAAATGTCTTCGAAATATAATATATAAAAATAAAGATGAACTTTTGCATCACATGCTGTATCCAAAACGGACCATTTAATAAGTGAGAAATGTCAGGATCATGAAGATTATGCCCCAAATTATCTCCCCGTCTTACTCCCTCCCCCCATAAACCACGCTTCTGCCCCAAGAAGCTGTCACAGTGCCTACCTCCTGCTTTTCAAGAACAAACAAGTATGTCGTCTTACAAACTTATAAAAAATTTAATTTGTAACTTAAGAGTTCTAGAAAAAGAAGTCTTCAGGCCCAGATGGTTTCATTGGAGAATGTTATAAACATTTTAAAGAATTAACACCAATTTTCTCCTCCAGAAATAGCATAGGAGAGAGTACTTCTCAACTCATTTTACAAAGCTGGTATTATTCTGATACTCAAACCAGCCAGACAATAGAAAACTACAGACCAATACTTCTCATGAACTCAAACATAAAATACAAAAAAAAAAAAAATCAAACTGAATCCAGCATCATACAAAAAGAAGAATACACCATGACCAAGTGGGATTTATTCCAAGGATGCGAATTGGACTCAACATGCAAAAGTAAATCAGTGTAATCCTCCATATCAACAGTCCAAAGAAAAATCAGGTTTATATTAATTGCAGCAGAAAAAGCACTTGACAAAGTCAAATACCCATTTATAACAAAAATTCTGAGCAAACCAGGAATAAATGGAAACTTTCTAAACCTAATAAGAAGCAGCTACAAAAACCTACAGCAGACGTCACCCTCAATATGGAAAAGACCGAACATTCTCTCCTTTACTTTGGGGGAGGGAACGTATGTCTGTTTTCCTCATGTATTCAGCCTGGCGCTAGAAGTTCTAGCCAGTGCAATAAGGCAAGAAAAATAAAAGGAGCAGATTGGAAAGGAAGAAAGAAAATGGACTATATTCACAGGTGAAATGACCGTCCACACAGAAATCCCAAGGAATCTGCAAAAATTCCTTGAATTAGTGAGTTCAGGAAGGTCACAAGTCATAAGACACAAAAGTCAACTGTATTTCTATAAACTAACAATAAGCAAAGGGAAATAAAAATCAGAAATGTAATATTATTTGCAACTGCTCCAAAGACACAAACATGTACAGGATTTGTATGCTAAAAGTTCCAAAATGACAAGGAAATAAAAGAAGACCCAAATAATCGGAGAGGCGTCCCACATTTGTGGGTCGGAAGACTCAGTCAGCATGGTAAAGACATCAGTTCTTTCCAAATAAATCTCTAGGATTAATACAATTGCTATCTAAATCCCGAGGATTTTTTTTTAATAAACATATACAGGCCTCTTCTAAAATGTACATGAGAAGGGAAATGTTCTAGAACAGTCAACACACCTTTGAAGAAGAAGAATAAAGAGGGAGGAACCAGTCCACCAGATCGTAGGACATCACGTACCGACAGTAATCAGAACAGCGTGGTATTGGCAGGAGAACAGAGATGGCGGAACAGAACACAGAACACGGAAACAGACACATGCAAATATGCCCCACTGATTTTTCACAAAAGTGTGAGTGGAATTTACTGGAGGAGAAATAGCCTTTTCACCAAATGCTGAACAACTAGATTGTCCTCGGCAAAAAAAAATCAACCTCAACCCACCCTCAACCCTTACACAGATTAATCCAAAATGGATCACAGGCTTATCAGAAAATGTAAAACCGCAAAACTTTTAGGGAAAAAAAAGGAGAAAATCTTCAGAACCTAGAATGAGTCGAAGCATTCCTAGACACACAAGCCAGGGGAAAACAATAAATTAGAACTTGTCAAAATTAAAAATGTTAATAAAACGAAAGGATATTAGCCTGAGAGAAAACATTTGCAAATTATATATCAGGCAAAGGACTCGTGTCTAGAATACATAAAGAACTCTCAAAACTCAACAGTAAAAAAAATGGGCAAAAACTTGAATAGCTGTTTCAAAGAGACATACAGACGACAAATAAGAAAAGTTAGAAAACTGCAAATTAAAACCACAGTAAGAGGGGCACCCGGGGGCTCAGTCGGTTGAGGATCCGACTTCGGCTCAGGTCATGATCTCGCAGTTTGTGAGTTCAAGCCCCACGTCAGGCTCTGTGTTGACAGCTTGCTGAGAGCCTGGATCCTGCTTCAGATTCTGTGTCTCCTTCTCTCTCTGCCCCTCCCCTGCTCATGTTCTGTCTCTATCTCTCAAAAAAATAAAACATTAAAAAAATTTTTTTAATGAAAACAAATAAAACCACAAGAAGATATCGCTAAGCCCATCATGATGGTGAGAATGGCAGCAGGGATGGCGTCCAGCAAAGCCGGATGGTGGACACGTTGTCCGCGAGGACGCTCAACAGGAAGGCCGCTCTGGGAAGACAGCGTCAGTTTCTGATAAAACTATAAACGAACTTGCCCACATAACCTAACAACTGCACTCCTGGCCATCTGTGCCAGAGCGGCTGTGTGGACACAAAGCCCGTCCGTGAATGTCCGCGGCGGCTTTGTTGGAAACGGTCACAACCTGGAGACGGTGCTGGTCGTCTAACGACGGGCAGTCAGACGGGTCTGTCTCCACATAGGCGACTGCGTGGCGGTAAGGAGAGCAGTGTTTCCTCATGCGGAGGGACAAGGCCCGACCGCGGGGAGCACCTGCTGTGCCAACGGGAGTCTGTGGTGACGGCTGGCACGCAGCTTGACTGTGGGGTGGTGAGTGTGGTCCTCGCGGGCACCACGGCACAGAATCACTCCACGCACAGCAACGAGTGCACGTGGAGCTGCTGAGACCCGAAGACGCCGCGTCCTGGCGTTGGCACCGGGCTCCAGTTCCTGATGTCGGCGCTGACGGAGGCGGGTCTGGGCTTGCAACTTCCCTGTCCGTTACTTTGCAACCTCCTGTAAATCTCTCATTATTTGGAATAAGAGTTTTTGCTCATTTGTTGGATTTTTAAAGAAAAGCTACTTAAGTACGGAGAAGAGGAGGGGGGGGGGTGTGTTTGGGCACGTTACACACTTTGGAAACGGGCAGCTGAGAGAGAACTGACAACAGTCAAGTAGGACCGTTTTTCTGAGGTGCTAGGACAGTTTGTCACTGGCGAGTGAGTAACTCTGACTTGGTCTTCCACGTGTAAATTACAGGAGAAAGCACCCCCTGCATTTCGGGTCACGACGTCCCCCCGCCCCCTGGCTGCTCCCCGAGAACGGGAAGCAGAACGGGCAGGTGTCAGAACCAGGAAGCTGGAGGGCTTCTGGGCCCTGGACCGATGACGGCCTGGACTGGAAAGCCCCACTTTCCCGGCGACCGATTCTCTTCTCCGTTTAGAAAGACAGGACCTTGGCCGCTGTGGAGTACTGGGTGCCGAGGAGGCGCAGCGAAGTCCTGCCCGGGAACCCCCTCATTTAAATCCCAGGAGGGATTTACTACTGCTGTACCCACCTGGCAGGGGGTGAAATAACTGGCCCTGGACCCAGGAGCACCGCAGAGCAGGGACTCAAACACAAGCACCGGGAACCAGAGTCTACGATGTTCCGAAGGCCACGCAGGACCCCCCCACCCACAGACCCCACCTGGGCTTCGCCGAGCCGCATCCCCTCCGGGCTCGATTGGGTTCTGACGGACACTCACGGATACTTTCCCAAGCCCGTGTGGCAGAGCGAGCCCTCACCGTAGGGTCTGAATTCACTGTACCAAATTCTCCAGCAGAATCCTGCGTAGGAAATCAAACATGTTCCCGTACACAATGGAGCTGTGGCTGTCTGTGCCTCTGGTTTCGCTTTGGGAGGCGGAGTGGCAAAGAAAAGCAGGGTGATCTGTTGTGGTCTTTGCCTTAGCGACGGGGCCAAATTAAAATCCCAGAGAAAGCAGAGATAGCAAGAGAAAGAGCGAGTGACAGGGACGTCCGGGTCTCCCGTGTCTTGCGGCTTCTTCCTCTCACGGCCGCCGCCTTTGTCTCCACCAGCACGGCACCCACTGCTGCCAGCCTGACGCCAGTGGACGAGTCCGAGCCCCTGGGCACTGAGGCTGGGCCCGTGTCGCGTCCTGAGGGTGACCCCCACGTGGGAGCCGAGCCACCAGCCCCCTGGGCCAGCGGTCTCTCTGGAGCATAAACACCACCTCCCGAGCCCCCAGGGGCACAGATTAACCCATTCGCACACAGATGAATGTACTTGTCTCCTTTCCAGGGGGGGTGGTCCCCGTTGCTGGCCAGGGGGAAGCCCATCAGAGTGGCACCGCGCTCACTCAGAAGTGTCCCCCCTGTTGGTGGCCTTGGTCCGCATCCTCTGCAGTCCCTGGGGTGAGCCCCTGGCCCGGAGAGCAGCAGCTGCCTCACCCCAGGACGGAACAGTCCCTCATCCAGGACAAGGGGTCCCGCCGACCCCATTCACAAGACAGACACGCGGCCTGGAGCCCTCAGGAAGTCAGGCGGGAGCCTCCGCCCCTCACCCCCCCACGGCTGCACAACCCACAGGAACGTCCTGTCACACCTCCAGGGCGGAGGGCCCAGCTGGGGGGGTGGCCCACAGGCTCGCCGCCGGGCGTGTTGTGCCCGAAAACCCGTTTCTCCGAAGATCTGTTTGGAGCTATGTCCGTCCGGGTGTGAGCAAGACGGTTCCACTGGGCCTGAGTGAACAGGATGAGAAGGGCAGGGAGGGACGAGCCCGTGACCCAGAAGTGAGCATGGTGACGAAGGAGGGGCTCTGCTGGGGCCCCCCGGGGAGCAGCCTCGTCAGCCACAGAGGGAGCCAGGCAGAGCTCTGGGGCCCAGGGAGACGGAGGCCGGCTGTGTCTGCCCCCTCCCCAAACGCACACGTGGGGGCTGAGGGGCTCTTTCCCGGTCAGCGCCGCCCTGTGCTGGGCAGCCAGGCTCATGCGCGGGGCGCTTTCACGGCGGTGCCCCGGGTGCCCAGGGGTGAAACACGAACTGATGACAGGGGTGAGCGGGCGGACACCCGAGCCGGGGGCGGGGGGCTGAGGAGGAAGGTGCCAGCTCACCTCCCCGCCTCTCCTGCCTCAGCGCCCTCACCCCTCCTCGGGGATTGTGACTTCACACGAAAGTTCTCTGGAAAAATGGAGGACGCAGGTGGGTCCAAACCCCAGCAGAGCTAGAGGTAACACAGTGAGGATCAAACAGGATGAAGACTGTTTTCTTGCCTAATTGGGCCCTTGCTCCGAGCGCCGGCCTCTCCAGAGCCGCGGGAGGGAGAGGCGTCCTCGGCCGCGTGTGGGAACCCTGTTCCCTCCTCACTAGTCTCTGCCTACACTTGTACGCCTTCCTTGGGGCTCAGTGTTTACCAGACAACTGCAAAATTAAGAGAGTTCCCATGGCTGCAGAAGACAACATAATTATAAGGGTCAACTTGATAAGACATATAATCTTCAGAGACCTGCAGGTTTGCCTAATAAAATATTTATATCCGTCACTGTTGGACACCCAGAGACAGTAATAGGAGCCGAGCCTTCAACTCACTCTTCAGCGTGTGCAGAAATGCCGCACGTGCTCCATGTGTGCGGGCCAGCGGGCCTGCCCTTGCTTCTCAAAATCGACAGACACTAACAATCACCGAGGAAGTATGACTTTGCCATCAAGCTGGGATTCAATCACTTTTATAAGTTTGGAAGAAGCTATTTTGTCCTACAGTTTATGCTTCGTAAGGAACAAACCAACGACTTCGCAATCTCGGCCCCAGGCTCCGTGCAAAGAGCTCCTTGGATTTCTCACCAGAGGTTTTGTTCCTGGGTGTTTAGATACATTTCACGGAGCATGGGCGTTCTCTTCCGAACTCAGTTATAATCAAGCATCTACAGTAATAAAACAACTTTAACCACAAAAAGATCAAGAGTGGCGCCCCTTGACTACGCTAACTTTCCGACGTGAGTTTTCCTCTGTTATTTTACTGCAGACTCTGGGGACATTGTTGAGCAAACCGCGTCTGCCCGGACGAGTTCGGGGACAGAGAGAACCCTCCTGGACGTGGACGTGAGGCACGGCCCCCGTGCTGGGTGGGCACGGCCAGGAAGGAGGCCCCGAGAGCAGCCCTCCGGACCTGGGCTCTGGGGTCCAGTCCCGGTCCCACGTGAGCTCCTAGCGACTCACCCCCTCCCCCCCTGAATGGGGTTCGCAGCGGCCGAGCACCGAGTGTTGTCCGTTTAGAAGCGCCCTCTCTGCGCTCACAGCTCTGGGATGACCGTCGCCGTGAGTGTTAGCCCTGCAACCCCTCGTCTCTGACACAGACACCAGACAGGGAATACGACAGGGGGTCTCCATCTTCAAGCCCAAAGATAAATTAGCAAAAAAATAAGACAACTCTATCTCACCCAAAAATAAAATAGAATATGATTGAACTTTTTTTTCTTTTTAAGTTACACATCGGGAGTTTTCTCCAGCTGATTTCTTTATTTCTTTGATGTGATTTGCCATCCAATGGAGACCACTTTAGCACTTGGGGGCTGGTTAAAACATATCATTAAACTTGACGTAGGAAAGCGGGGCAGGCTCTCCGCGCTCCGCAGCCGTCAGCAGCTCACTGCAACAGCACAGCCTCCAACGCCGGCCATCGCTGGTTTTCGGCGGCTGGTGTCTTGTCATCGGCACCTCTGGGCTCCCCACGGTCCACCCGAGCTCGAGACCACAGGTGCGGGCGTCCCTTCCCAGGTCTCCTGGACAGCGTTCTCGCCTTCACCCCGAACGCGCCCCCCCCTCATAGGGCTGGGGAGACACAGGCGTAGATTGGAGGCGGAGAACCAGCCCACACATCTGGGTTGGAGCGCAGATCGTACCGGGTCAGGGCAAACATTCTGCTTTTGGTTGACAAGGAGCATTTCATTCAAATGAGACCACGAACCAGGTCCTGGTCTCAAGTCGGTGTGATGATGTCGGAGCCAAGACTGTGCGTCTGGGAGATCCGTCCCCAGCTGCGCGTTTACAGACCCGCTATGTGAGAAGGGACCATCGTGAAAGCGCCATGGTCTGACAGGAAGAGGTCAGGAGCTGTACCCCGGCACGTGCGGCGTCCCCAGAGCTCCAGGCCCCCGAAGACAGCGGTCAGCTCCACGGCAGCCCCTCCGCACGCTGTGGGACACCAGGAGAAGCAGCGGGAGCTCCACTCTGTGCACCTGCTTCTCACCGGGACAGGCGGCGAGAAGCAGGAAGGTGAGGCAGGAGTAAATGGACCTCCGGTTATGTTGTAAAGTAGTTTTGGTCTCCAGAACTGTGTGCCGTCTTCTCTGGAAGCCGCCCTGAAAGCCAGGAGCGGCCACACCGAGCAGAGGCTATCAAAGCAGGGGCCAGGGGGCCAGGGGCACAGCGGGTCACGAATGTGCCCACACCGACGTGCTTTCTCAGCTTCGGGGACTGAAAACAGAGAGACATGCCCCCGCGTCATTTTAACTAGTGGCCGGGTTACCATGGGCGAACAGCGCACAGCGCCCGGCACGTTCCGGGCGGGAGGTTTATGTCCCTCTCCCCGGGAACACGGCGTCCTCCCTCAGGGTCGCCTAGACGCCGGCCTGAATCCAGCAGGACACTCTCCCGGAGGCCCTGCCGTGCGCCACGGCGTCCTTGCCTCCCTGAGGGGGTGTCGCAGACACCTCCTGCCCCCCCAAATTCTGGTGCAAATGTCAAGATGGAGAAGGACAGTGACACTGAGGGAGATCCTCGGTCCTCAAGACAGGAGGGAGAAAAGACGTCTTGGCAAACACGCGTAACAGGAAAAGTCACGCCTCCCAGTTCACGCTCTCCCGGCGCACAGGACAGCGCTACTTCTGTCTCTCACGGTGTGCCTGAGAAATTCTGGTTTTGTTCGTTACATACGTGACAGGATAAAGTCCTTTTTAACATTTTATGTAAATGTGTATTTATTTGGTGGGGGGAGGGCACACAGCAGATGAGGGGCAGAGAGAGAGGGAGACCCAGAATGGGAAGCAGGCTCCAGGCTCTGTGTGTGCTCAGCACAGAACCCGATGCGGGGCTCGAACTCACGAACCGTGAGTGTGGGTATATGATCTCTAAGGTCAGTCTGAACCACCTTGGAGTGGATGGTCTACAGTGATAACGATTACTTTTGCAACACCGCTGATCTGCAGATATGACCAGACATCGTATCGCTAAAATAAAATGTGTTACATGTAACATTATGGCAATGCTGTTATGTCGCTCAGGGTCCCACAGCTGGCCACAGCATTCTGGGCAAACCATTAGCTCACTCCTTTCACTTACGAACCTTCTTTCTCCTTTTTAATCCCAAAGAAAGAGCTGCTATGAGTCGCTACTAAAATGACAAACGGGAGCAATCCCAATTCAAACAGTGCCTGTTCCAGAAAGACCCGATTCCAGCTCCATGAGGAACTAAGGAAGGCAGAACCCATCCAGCGACCCCTCCCCATCGGCCTCTCCCACAGCCGTGCTCGGCGTGGTTCACAAGCAGAGCCCAGGCGGCGGCGTGCTGTGCCTGCCAGTGAACGGACGCCACACGCACACCTGCCCGGGGCCTGCCCAGGGGACGCGCCCGGCACCCCCCGGGCAGGACTTCCGCGCAGCCAAGCCCAGCATCCAAGCAGCCACTGGGCTCTTCACACCTGCTCCCGGAAAAGCCACTGGAATCACGTGCTAGCTCCAAGCACTCTCTCAAAGACCCACCCAGTCACCCCAGGGACGCCAGCCACGCACGTGCCCGCAGACCCACAACTAACCTGATGGTGTGCTTTAAGGTTTTGAAGAACTTTATCGTCGCTCCTTGGAGAGATGGCTCACAGCGGTGGCTCGCCCTGTGCGAGGTCCCCTCTGGGTCATCTAGAAGTCACCTAGCACCACCCCCCGCCCCATTTACGGAATGGAAATGACAAGAGCGCCTACGTCACAGGTTACTGTGGTGAGCAGATGAAGTGGTGCCCACCGGGAGGGGACATGCCTGCAGCAGAAGGACTCCTGTTACTGTTGTCCCTTCCGCCAACAAATAACACTCCGCTGACCTAGAAGCAGCAGAGTCATCTTGGCCACTGCAGTCATGCCCAGGGTTTTCGCAAGTCTTTTTTTAAGTTTATTTATTTATTTTGAGAGAGTGTGTGTGAGGGAGGGAGGAGCAGAGACAGAGAGAGAATCCCAAGAAGGCTCCACGCCATCAGCACAGAGTGGGGCTCGAACTCACCAACTGCGAGTTCGTGACCTGAGCCGAAATCAAGAGCCAGACGCTCAACCGACTGAGCCACCCTGGTGCCCCAGGGGATTTTTAATGTAAGAAAAGCTAACTTACTATTTCCAAATGCAATACAATTTGATGACAACTGAATTTAGCCATTCATGAATTTGACCTCGTGTTACTTTTTCAAAACACTTAGTTTAAAAGTTGGCATTTCCATGCTGGGGTTTTCCGAACCTCTCCTAGAGTCCCTCATTCCCCTGACCTCTTGCTGAGCTTCTGAGAGCCGGCCGTCGGGGCACTGAGCCACACCAGCCGCAGCCAGTGCCCGTCGGGGACACGGGCCGCAGGACGCGAGAGGCCCCGAGGCCCCACGGCCCGGTGCGGCGCCTCCCGTTCACAGCTCAGTCACGCACACACTTCTCGTGTGTCCACAGCCCTGTCCCCGCGCCCTCCACAGAGCCAGCGGCGAGGACAGCTGCCACCCCACCCCAGACACTGCTGACACCAGGAACAGGAGAGGGCCCCCCGCCGGAGGCACTACCGCGCCATCTACCGAGCTGTCTAGCCCGTCGGGGCCCACGTGGCTCCCGCTCGGGTCACTCTAGGGAACCTGCGGCCTCCTTACCCCCTCCATCTTGTCGCCTGACATACGCCCTCTGGAAGCAAGGACGTCTCCTATGTGATTTCCTCCAACCGGTCCTAACACTTAAAACATAACTAAAATCTTCCTATATAATGATTTTTATAAAATATTTTACCAAATATATTCCATGTCTAATTCGTAGTATATAATCATACAAAACCCAAAACATATTAATACTTAACATCTAATACTCAATTTAAGTCATAAATATAAACAATACTAAATATAAGTCCTCCTGTAAGAAATCCTCCTGTAAAAAAAATCTCTTTCTTTCACAAGCGATATTGCCTGTCAGCTCATGGCCACAGACACTAAATGTCACTTTCCCTCATGTCCTCCTGTAAATGCTCCTTGCAGCGGTCAAAAGGGTACTTAATATCATGTGGCACTGGATGGTCCCGTGACTCGCGATCACCGGGAAGGAGTAGTGAGCTGAACTAACTGTGCGCGGACACCCTGACACTGATCGACACCTATTACTCGGTAATGGGCGATGGTGCACAGCCAGCTCCGCGGCAAATGGGCCTCCGGCTCCGACCGGCCGCAGAGTATATTAAGTTCACGTCAACGGGGAGATGCTGGGGATCTAACAGAAACGCCGACGGCCTCGGTGTTAGCTCTCAAATCTGTGCATCCCACCGCCCCCGGCCCCGCCGGTGACGCACCGCAGGCTTTCCCCCCACAGCGTATGACGGACACGGGGCCTCAGCCACCCAATCCCCGCGCCTCCCCGGGAAGCTGCACACAGACGTCACGCCTGCCGGCTCCTGGCCGTCCTCGCCCGTGTGGGGAGGCCGTCGGGGCTCCGGGGCTGGAGCGCTCGCAGAAACGGGAGTTTCCTCGGCTCCCCCCAGAGGACCAGGTCTCCCGACGGGATTCCTTCAGGGGAAATAACCCTCGTCACCCTTGGAGGGCGAGTCCCCGGATACAATGCTTCCCACGATTCCTTCTCCAGCGTTCTCAAAGGCTGAAGTGTGAGTGTGAGCGTGTGTACTTGGGTGACTGTATGTGTGTGTGTGTGCATGTGAGGGCCTGGGTGTGTGGCACGCTGTATGTGTGAGTGTGTAGATATGATCCAGTGCGTGTGCTTGAGTGGCTGAGTGCATGGAGTGTGCAGCTATGAGTGAGTGGTGCGTGTGGTATGGACGTGAGCTGGTGTGTGCCTGGGTGCTGTGAGTGTGTGGGGTGAGTGTGAGCGAGTGTGTACGCTGGGGTGAGCGTGTGGCCACGGGCATACGGCCATGAACGAGTGTGTGCGCTCAAATTCCATCTTCATCTCCTTGGTCTTCTGCTCTCAAGCCCCTGAATACCTCCCCCCGGACAAGAAGGGAAGTGAAGGCCGCCGTCCCTCATGTCGCACGGTCCCGGCGTGGGGCGGGGTGGGCACACCCTGGCTGAGACGCTCACGGGACAAGGTCTTGGCCGCCTCGGGTACCCACACCGGAGAACAGCTAGAAACTTGGACACGAGGGCTTCAAGGGAACAGGGTCACCCTCCCCCCGAGGGCCTGCGCCCACACCCCCTTCCAGGGAGAACGCGGCACATCTGGAATTCTTCCGGGTGCGAGATTTGTCTCGTCTCCCCCTTCGTTTATTTACTCAACCAATTTCTGGTTCATATCCCCATGGACTCCTGAGTGTTTCCTCTATACTTGGAGCTGCAGGCCAACACCACCGGGTCCTGTCTCCTAAGCTGTCCCAGCTCTGGCCCTCGGGCCGCTGCAGCTCGCTCCGTGTCCCCCTGGACGTGGCATCACCACTGCGCGAGCTCACTCAGCAGCGGCTCCCTGGCACCCCGCGGTGCGCCCGGCTCACCACGTGCATTTCCGAGAACCAGCCGTTTCTCTTAGGAGCTCTGGGTCTCTTCGCTGAAGAATGAGCGGCCTTAGAAACCCGGCTCTGGGCCCTGGAGCGCCCCCATGGGGGGGCGGAGCTCGCAGGTGCTCTTAGCTGATACAGGAATGTACACGTGTGTGCCCGTGTCTGTAAGTCCTTCTGTGTACAGACCCCCGTACCTATGCTAGCTAAACACAGGGGTCCCCACTCTGATCCAATACCACATTGACCACTTTCACCCCCTCTACTCACCGACCCATAACCTCCAATTCCAGCGTAAGGAACTCAGAGACGGGAGTTGTAATCCAGGTCTTTCTGACCCTTGGATCCACACCCTTAACCACCAGACCAGACTGCCTCCCAGTTAGAGGGACTAAATGGCCACCATTACTGTAAATAAAATGCAGCTTCTAGAACATCATGGGCACAAACATGCCCACGTCCTGCACCCTAGCCCTCACGAGCCACCCTGCCCAGAGCAGGCTCTCCGGAGTCTCTCCCATATCATCATCACACCTGTAGTGTCCGTGACAGACGGACCAGCCCTTTGCCTTCTGACCTCTGTCTCCCTACTGGGTCAACTTCCAAAGACCTGGCCCAATGTGGAAAGTCACCTGCAGAACGTCCGCGCCCCCCTCGTCCTCATTAAGGACGCCCACGTCTTTGTGGTGGCAGCGTGCCGGGTCCAGAGCCCACCACACGGTCTCCCGGGGGCGGTGACGTGGCGCGCCTCTGACCAGAGTTGGTCCATCCCCGTGTGAAACGATTTTCTTTGTGCCCCCAAGGCGGAGTCCATGCTGACGACAGCTCAGACCCCAGGGACCGGGGGCAACAAGACCATGTTGATGAACCTGAACATCAATAAAAACGCAGCCAGGTCCCTCACACTCTGCTGGCCGAGGACACCAGCCGATGGCGGAGGATTTCTGGCTTCTGGCTGGTTAAGAGAGATAAAATCCCTAATTATCGTCATTTTCTGCCGGTGTCAGCCCAGCCCAAGCCCTCAAGCTGCCGCCCCAAGCGAAGACTCTCTTACTTCGTACACGCCACACGCGTAGGGTTCCTCTCACTCAATTTCCACTTCCTGTCAAGTCTAAGCCACAGGGACTGATATCTTAAGACTTAATAAATGATTTAGCCCTCTTTTAGCTCTTTGAAGAGCCACTTAGGACTTTTTTCTCACAAATACAGAATACTGTAGTCGCTCAATACTCAATAAATTGTGGCTGAATGAACGAATACAGTTGGAAGATGGTTATTTTCTCAAAGGGGAAATCAGCACAGTCTGCAGGGCACATTGATTTCACGGCTCTGTTTAGACTCGCCGCGTCTCAGACAGTCCTGCCTTCCATCTTCCCTCCCCTGACCGCGGTCACTTTGCACTTTAGCCAAGTCATGCCCACAGGTGTCTAGGAGGGAGCATCTGGAAGGCGTGTGGCTCCAGCCACAGACCCAGACGTCAGACCCCTCCGTCATTCTGCTCCAGGACATCAGGGGCTTCGACGGGGGAGTTGAAGGGGCCCGTCAGGGAAGGACCTTTCATGTGAGAGAGTGAGAAAGGAGAAGTGTCAGTACTGGGGGTGGGGAGAGACAGGGGTGTGTGACGTGCGTCTTCCAGTGTGTGTGTGTGTGTGGCTGTAGGGAAGTTAGGGAGGACCTCACATCGGTACAGTGAACAGACGTGAATAAAATAATGACAAGGAGCATTGGGAAGTTTGGCTTCGCAGCAGTAACTCATTACTGTCACTTACGATGCTGATTATATCCATGGCTGTTCTAGCAGGTGCACTGTGACTACCGTGCACGCCCTCTGATCCCAGAGCAAACCTCTGGTCCTCTAGGTGTGTGTGTCTTTAGTCTTGCGGAGAGTGCATGTGGAGGCTCTAACAAGGACCAGCCGTGGGGGTCGGGGCTGGGGGCCGAGGACAATCTAGGGTACGGGCAGGACACAGACAGTGGGCGCGGAGATGCTCCACGGGGGCATCTACCTGAAACCCTACTCGGGCATCTCAGCTCCAACAAGGTTCAGAGAGGAAGGAGCCCGGGGAGGCGGGCACGTTATGCAGGCAGCCCCCTGGGTCTGGACGCTGAGGAGCCGCAGCGGCGGTCACATCTCCTTTATGACCTAACCTCTAAGGGTAAAATATTCAACCCTTGTGAGGCTCACGGCCCCCGCCTTTGAAATGTAAAGAATAGTATTTACCTGGCAGGGCTCTTCTGAGGACTGATTATTTAAGATACTTTCTTAAAGAATCTGGCACAGTGTCTGGAAACTACCGGGTACTTGTTAAAGATTGTATATCTCTACATATCAGATGCCCCTACATTATATAGTACATGCTGACCGATCACATGTGTTCAGATTGTTACTGATTCAAAATCAGAGGGAAGGAAAAGGTGAGACAGTGGGAAGTTTTCAAGGATTTAGGGCTGCTAGTCAGGGTAAGACTGATTCAGAGATGGAAGTGGCTTCTAGAAGAGGGTCTGTCTCTGCACATGGGTACAAGGGAGCGGGCGGCCTCTCTGCCAGGACCTCTCCGGCAGTCCCGAGCGAGGATCGCCGCCCGTCCAGGATCCCAGCTCCTCCCGCACAAGACAAAGGGCTGCACCCGCAGCCTCCGCGGTCTCGGGCAGCCCTGCCGCTCCCGGGGGGCTGAGAACGGACCCTGGTTAGCCACCAGGACGAACTGCGTGCTGGCCAGGAAGGCGCGAGCCCGGAAGGAGCCAGTGAGGCTGGTCCTGGGGCCTCTGCTCTCACAGGTGCGCGGAGAAGACACAGACACGCGCTGGCAGACCGCGAGCTCTCGGCTGTCCTTTCCCCAACTGTAGGCGCCTCGGGTAGTTCCCAGCACTTTGCTGTGTGACATCCAGGCTGGTACCAACCACTCTCTGGTTCCTACTTCCTCGCCAACGGAAAGGAAGAGAGAAGGAGAGTGTGTTCACTGGGAGGCTCACAGCCGTCCCCTTCCGCCAGAGCCAAACCCGGCCGCCGAGATGCCACCACAGGCCTCCTGCCCGTGGGCCTCCCCCTGGTCTAAACGCTTTATCCCTGCAGCTCATTCCGTGTTCCAGCTCCCGCCTCTGGCTCGTACAACATCACGTCCGTGCTTTCTGCATGTTCGATCATCGCCCAGTTCACCCCAGCTCTGCCCTATCCCCCTCTGGCGTGCAAGCTCTCCAAGACTTGTTCTCTTTCAAATACTTCATCTGCTGCCCACGGAGGGGCCGCGGGCCAGAAAAGCTCTTCCCAGTCATGGACTTATCTTTAGTGGCGGAGGCATCACCCGCAGCCCGGGCCCCGACTTCTCCCGCCCCGTGGTAAATTCAGATGTGACACCACCCTACCCACCGCGGGGCCCAGTCGTGGCTTTGTTATGCATATTGGGGATTCTCAAAAGTAAACGGAGGTTTAAATATTAATTTGCCTTTCTATGTATTCCAATTCCAGAACACCGAGGAAAACCTTGGTGGTTGGTGACTGTTATCACGCTATTTAAATATAGCATATATTTACTTGATAACACACCCGGACACTTTTCGCAGTTGTGTATGTAATAAATACACTCCCAATCCATAATTCCCGGTGATATTTATCTGAGTGATATAAACATTCCGTTGAATGATAATGCGCGGCGTAACCTCCCATGACAGTGTGTCTATTAAAAAGGAAATTAAATACACAAAGGTATGGGAAAAATCACTGCGTGGTAATAATGAACTTAGCAAATTCCAGAAGGAAGATGCAATGAGATCTTCTTGAGGCCTAGACTTCCCTTTAGGTTTCTCAGGACCCATCCCCGACCACCGCGATATGGCGGAGCGCTGGCGCCGCACCCGCACGCAACAGGCTGCCGGGCCTCACGCTGGACGCACAGGGAGCGCCCCAAACACGCTCCGTTTCTCGGATCCGTCAGGAGCAGGCGTCGGCAGAAGGAATCCTGTGCTCCTGTGGGATGCATCCGTTCTGATCTCTCGAGTTCCCAATGACTTACTTAAAAGTGCTCTGATTCGGAATCACCCAGCCTAGAGTCCACTGACCCTATTTTCTCAAATAGCAAGAATCTTCTCCCAAGAAGGATCACCCCCGCCAGTCTTTCTCTTTTTTTAAGGCACCAACCAGTATAAGAAGGAGGTCCCAGGTACAGACATAGCCAAACGTACGCCCAGGGACATGTTCTCATTTTAAAAGCAGCCATGTGGTCAACCGTCTGCGTTTTCGAAGGAGGAGGGGGGGGGGGGCCTCCGTGGCAGGACCACCTTCAGAGCACAAGCGCTTTGCTGGTGTACATCCTGCATGATGAGAGTCGAGGCTTTCATCACTTACTCCATTTTACTATTTAACCCTTTCTGACAGTAACTGCCGTGTGACTGAAGTCAAGTATGTGTGGCCACAAGGAGTCATTAATCCTTTTTTAAAAAGGAAGAAAAGTTTTAAATTGGGGGAGAAAGATCTCCTCACACAAAGTAAAGCTTTTTTATGAATGGTGAAAAAAGCCAGACCCAGTAATACAAGTCACACCCCCAGTAAAACCACCAGCCCCCCACCGACCCCCAAAGGAAGAAGCAACACGTTCGCCTGTACCCTGGCGAGCTTGCCGGACCCCGCGGGCCCCTCCCCCGCCTGACCGCGCAGGCCCTCC
>PJEM01004998.1:0-30286 GCA_004023845.1 Helogale parvula | reverse complement strand
ACCCGGAGGAGCCCCGGCCAGAGCCAGGGCACGGCCGGAGCGGCAGCGGGAAGGTCTCCGCTCAAGTCCGGGCACACGAGAGAGGGTGGGGAGGACTGAGGCTGGTCATCTGAGTCCCGAAGTGAGGGCAGCCCTGCAGGGAGGGAAGGCTCTGTGGGGCGGGCGCCAGGGTCTAGAGGCTACGGACTTGGAAATCTGCCCTCTGCCCCCAAGGCTACACCCTGTCTCCCCTGCTGCCTCTGGCTGAGCTCTCAAGATTAACACGGACCCCGAGACATGCTCCCAGGATAGGACTCTTACATCCCATCCCTCACAAGAAGCAGTGTTAGTGATGACGTCCAGGAAAATCAGAATTTCATTACCAAACAGTAGGAGTTCTGCACGCTTGCTTATTTTGGATTTGCTTTTTGTTTGTTGTTTTGTTTTGTTTCTGTTTGTCTAGAGCCATAGACATCGGGCAACAGGAACCAAATGCACAGTTCTCGACCATGCTACTCACAAGGGACTAAGGAGAGGAGATCATTGACACGCACAGCGCTGCTTGGCCCCACCCAAAGCAGGAAGTAGAAAGGGTTGAGGTTCTCCCCTTGGTAATGTCTTCCCTCTCCTCTTCTTGCCTTCCCTCTTCCCTCAGAGCCTGAGGCTTCTGCACATGGCCTGGCAGGTGACCCTGCCCACCCCCCGCCGGGCCCCAGGGCTCCCGCCTCTTTGTCCTGCAGGTGTGAGCCTGGCAGGGGCTCCATCACCTCACGCCTGATGCCTGGCTTCCAGTTCTGGCCATCCGACACTCAGGCAAGACATTGCCAGGCCGTAATGAGTCGACGAGTCTGCCTGCCCTCAGCGTCTAGAACTGAACAAGGAGGGAACTTCCCGGAAGGCAGCAGACCTTGTCTCTGGGTTTGTCAGCTCACTTCCGGTTGACACGTGCAATTACCCGGTATTTACACTGGATCCTGTAAACGTATGCTTCTCTTCTGTCCCTCCCCCGGGACTCGCAAGTTTATGTGTGGAACCTCTAAATCTAATCCATGGTCCCAACCAGAATGTTCTTCAGAGGCAGAGTATCACCAAGAACCATTTCCACGATCAAAAAGACTCTCTTCTCCACTTGCCTGCACGCACCCTGTGACTTTACCTTTTCAGGAAAGATCAGTGAGGACCCCGAGTCACGATGTGCCCCTACAGCATCGTCCTAAGCAGCCGCCAAACTGGCAGGCAGCGGTGCTTCTGGACTGTCTGCATCGCCACAAGCTGGGCCGGGGGAGCACTGCGGCCTGGATGCCTGCAAACGCAGTTGGACGGCGTCCGGAGGGGCGCGGGGCACTGGGCGCCACGTTAGTGCACCTGCTGGCCTGACCGCGTCGGCGGGACGGTGAATGCTGCCCTCCTTAGCCGAGCACCAGCATCTGACAGGCGGCAGAGGTCCTCAGATGTGGAGCCAGCAAGAAGAGGGCAGAAGCAAGTGAAGTTTCAAAACACAAATTTTTATTACCCGTATCTCAAGCCAGACACAAGAGAGCGCCTCCCCCTTTACTACAACTCAGCACCTAGCCGTGCGATGTAAGTGTCTTCCATTTACCCCATTTCACGCTAGATTTACCTGACAGATGAGTGTACTTAAGTAAACAGCACAGATGATTTTAATAGGACAGGTGCTTTGAATGTACATGGAAGGTCATTCCTATTATTTCAATTAACAACTTAAGCTACAAAAACACACGAGGGTGAATTAATTTAAAGCTTCCATTTATTGCTCCCTGTGAGGACATCTTTGGGCCTCCTGGTTGTCTTGGCAACCCCAGCATCCCAGCCAGCAGCAGCAGCCTCTGCCCGGCCCTCCTCGGCACACGCACGGATCCGATGGTACATTAGCTGAGAATATGATGTCCATGTAAATGTTGAAATATTTTTGTTGCCATAGAGATAAGAAGAATGGCAAAAATACAGAAGTACTTGACATACCCCAAGGCAGACTTTTAATTAAAAGAAATCTCCAACGACAATGCCAAGATGGCCGAACGCACCCCGGGGCTCGCGTGCTTGTCACCGTGAGCGGAAGCCCTGGCCCCGGAACGAGGGCAGAGTCCAGGGGTCCCGGCTGAATGGCCAGCAAGGGGGGCCGTGGCCATGATCACCATCTTTGTACTAAGCGTAGAGAGAGGAAGGGATGAAAGCAGGGAAGACCAGCTCCCGCGTCGGGCGCGTCTTTCTGCAGAGGTGAAGCCACATCAGGGACCGTATTTTGTGCTTCCACTGCTGCGGAATCCGGGGCTCTGGCAAGAATAACCTTGAATTTGTCGTGACCCGTTTCCCTGTCAGCCCCGCGCTCTGTGGAGGCGGATCGCGCAATGTCTTGAGAGGAGGCGGCTTGTTAAACAATGTGATGTGCGGGCTCGGTCAAAGCACAGGGCGGCGAGGGTGAGGAAGGAGGGCCCGCGCGTCTCGTTCTAAAGAGTGAACGGCCCTTCTGAAACCGCGCCCCTCCAAAGCATGATGGGAGGGGGGTGAACTGTGCTTTCCTCCAAAATCAATGTTATTTCATTTTCATAAAAACCAGAAATTTCCAAGAGCTTCCATCAAAGAAATAGGCCACTAAACATTCCATCAACTGGTTATAGCCAAAGGCCTGGGAAATGTGTGCAGCCACATTCAATACGGTGCCCATGACCGGACAAGGCGGGAGAAGATACGGCAATATCGTGTGAACACAGGACAGTGTGCTTGCCTTCCGGGCAGCACTGGTCACTGGACCCCCACGCCTCATGGTAACTCTCTCCAACCTTGACAGCCATATTTCTCACCTGCCATTGCCAGTTACTCAAAAGCAGAGTTACCCCAGAGTTCAATCCTCACCCTGCTTGCCTTAGCGGTATAATCTAGTTCATTCCTTATAGGCAGCCACCCTCTAACAGGCAGCCAGACGGCCCCGTCTAGCATGGAATCCTCTCCTGATCTCCAGGTGAACTGCTAACCAGTTCTCCCCACCTGGACACTTCACCCAAATCATAGATCATCCATGAACTTGTTACCTTCCCCCCTCCACTAAATTTGCCCCCCCATCCCCAGTCTCCATGCACACAGCAACTGGAGACTGAGACCTTAGCTTTCCTCCAGACCCTCCCCTCTGCCATTGGCTTAGAAAGTCACCAAGCCACTGAGGATCTGGGTGCCTCCTCTCCCTAGGGGTGCCCAGGGTGCACACTCATCAAAGCCAGATCACTCAGATTCTCACCACCACGACTGTGGGCTCTGAGCAGGATGTGGCCTGACACCAATAAGCAGCAGCGAGGAGGCGGGAGCCACCATTCTTCGGCCGCAGGCTCTGGAAATGTCCACGTTTTTTATCGCCCATCCTCCCGGAGATGCTCCGGCTTCGTCCCCACCAGAACCTGGCTCCGGACTCCTCCCTTTCAGTCCAAGATGAAAATCCTCTTCTGCTTAAACGAGCCAGACTTGGTTTTTGTGGCTTGCAACAGAAGAACCCTGACTAATCCAGACTTTGAGGGCGGAAGTGGTCCAGGGGAACCGTGCTGGACGGAAGAAAGCAGGAGCAGAGCTGCGGAAACAGTCGGGAAACGTTCTACAACGCAGCCCATCGCTGTTGGCCTCAGACACCCCTGGGTGCAATCCCCGCTCTGGGCCAGAGCTTTATTCAGCTTGGGGTCCCGACCACTCACAGAGCAGGGAGCTCGATAAGTGAGGGGTCTGTCCCCAGACCTGCCACCCGCTGCTGAGACACGCGTCTCTCTGCTTCCAGTTCTGAGTGCACCCCACGCTCCCAGTTTCCTAAAATGAGAGCTTGACGTCGAAGGGCAGTGACTCATATGCAGTTAGCGGCCAGTTATGGTTTCTGGTCAATTCTTTTTTGCAAACATGTACCTCTCATGAGATATACGACTTTTCATTTGTCAACTGCGTCCCGGGGAGCCACATGCAAAATATGACAGGGGTGCTGCTGGCCCAAGGGGAAAAGGTCCAGACCTCAGCGGCCCCCATGGCCCCAACATGTTCACAGTGGCGGGTGACGCCTGTCGCTGTCCCGCTGTCACCACGCTACTGCCGGTGCCAGTCCGTGTTTTCTCCCCTGAGCACCCCACCTGCGCCAGGCACTTTGAAGGAACAGCCCGCAGGGTGGGCAGGACAGGAGGTGGCCGGATGTTAGCCATGCAGGGAATGGTGCACAATATCAGGAAGCCACAGAGAGGTGACAGGTAACGGGTAGTCCTGGCTGACATGGGAAGAGCAGGTGAGCAGGAGGGAACAGACACGGCCCGGGTCCAGAGGTACATTTGGAAAGAATGAGGGGGACCGCAGGCCTGAGAGAGGGGCAGCGGACAGGGCGGATGGTGGCTCAGACTGCTAACACAGGGTGAGGATGGGAACCCCCAAACCCCGTTGGAGGACAAACTCACTCGTCCAGAAGAATGTAGCCTTCAGGGGCACCTGTGTGGCTCAGTCCGTTAAGCATCCAACTTTAGCTCAGGTCATGATCTCACGGTTTGTGGGTTCGAGCCCCGCGTCGGGCTCTATGCTGACAGCTAGCTTAGAGCCAGATTCTGTGTCTCCCTCTCTCTACCCTCTCCTACTTGCACTGTCTCTCTCTGTCTCTCAAAAATAAATAAAAAACATTAAAAACAAAAAGTAGCTTTCAGGAGTCAGAGGGACGGCTTCACACAGACTGCAATTGGCAAGTGTCCCCTTCCCAGGCCACATTTTCTCCAGCGGCCAAAGAAACAGGGCAGCCTAGGTGAGGAGTGTCTGGCAGTGGCTGCTGACATCAAGTAAGATGGCAGATACAGGGACTCCTGACCCCCAGGGAGCGCGGTCCCACTGTGTCACGCTCAGCCCCACTACAGCCCGCACCCCCTCCTGCCCGCCCGGCCGCGCTCCATTTTCTGTGGATCTTGGCGTCTATCAACAACTTGAGCATGACGCCCTGAGCCCTGAAAGCCCACACCTTGTGCTGGCGCTTCCACATCTCCTTCCTCTGGCAGGGTCGGAGGTGCAGTCGCCCAGTCCCCCCGGAGAATGCCAGGGCTCAGAACAACCCTGCTCACACCGCCTGGTGTCCCTGACAGTGATGACCCTAGAAGACTTGAGAAGAGAGGCCTGTTCTGTGCGGCGGCTGGCAGCTGGCCAGGACACGGCAGGAGGTGGGGCAGGGGGCGGGGGCACTAGGGGGCCCCTCGTTCCAGCCCTGCCTTTGTGGCAGCTGCCATCTTTCCTCCCTGTCCAGTACATGATTGGATGATGACAGGAGTCGCATTCAAGTGTGCAGTCACCGTGGGCGAGTGGTGTTGAGAATGGGTGAGAGGCACCCTCACCTCCCCATGGGGTCCAGGCCCTGCCAGGCGCTTTGGCCGGGAGAGAGAGCGCAGCGTGATTGCACACGGGAGTGATTGCACAGCTGAATTTAAGCCAAGTCAATCTGTGCCTCTCCTGAGCCCCAGCTGGCCGGGCACCAGGCGAGCGGCCCCCACGAGCCGGGCATTGGGTCCAGAGGGGCCCCCGCTAGCCGGGCACTGGGTCCAGAGGGTCCCCAGTGAGCCGGGCACCGGGTCCCGAGCAGCCCCAGCGAGGCGGGCACCAGGGTCCCGAGCGGCCCCAGAGAGCCAGGCACCAGGTCCAGAGGCTCCCCAGCGAGCCGGGCACCGGGTCTCGAGTGGCCCCAGCGAGGCGGGCACGGGATCCTGAGCGGCCCCAGCGAGGCGGGCATGGGGTCCCGAGCGGCCCCAGCGAGGCGGGCACCGGGTCCCGAGCGGCCCCAGTGAGGCGGGCACCAGGGTCCCGAGCGGCCCCAGAGAGCCAGGCACCGGGTCCAGAGGCTCCCCAGTGAGCTGGGCACCGGGTCTCGAGCGGCCCCAGCGAGGCGGGCTCCTGGGTCCCGAGCGGCCCCAGCGAGCCGGGCACCAGGTCCCGAGCGGCCCCAGCGAGGCGGGCTCCTGGGAAGCAGGCAGCCTCAAAGACGAGGGGCACAGGCTGAGCTGCAGAGGAGACTGGCCTCCCCACCAGTCCCACCAGGCTCAGGACCTTCAGTTTGGGATGGAGACTCGGGCTGGAGCCAGGGAAAGCCTAAGAAAGAAATTCACCCAACGCCAGACAGAGGCCGAGCATACTCTGACAGTCGGACGGCTTCAGACAAAACGCATTCTTCCCTACCGAAGGTGACCAGTGCTACCCAGGAAACGGCCTGTGAGTGACTGGCTGCTCTGCTAGGAATTATGAGGCATGAAAGCAGAGAGTCAAACTGACCCCAGTTTTCCTCCTGACCCCCAGAACTGGGCCATCACCACCTCATACGGTTATTTGAGAATTAAATAGTACATACCAAATACTCAGCAAATAGTAATTACTGATAAATATTTATAGGAAAAGTAGGCCCTGCATTAGGGTTCTCCAGAGAAACAGTCAATAAGGGGTGTGTGCGCTCGTGTGTGTGCGCGCGCGTGCACCTGCGTGTGTGTGTGTGTGTGTGTGTGTGTGTGTGTGTGTAGAGAAAGAGAGAGAGAAAAAGACAGCGAGAGAGAAACAGAGAGAGAAAGAGACCGAGGCATGGATTCAGGTAAGCAGCTGGCTCAGGAGACGCCGGGGCGCTGCGTGTGACGCCTGCAGGGCACGCCAGGAGGCCGGGGACCCAGGGGGCTCAGCCCCGACGGCTGCTGCAGGACAGAAGTGCCTTTTCCTCGGGGACCTCAGTCTTTCTCCTCTGACCAGAGGAGGCCCACCCCCAGCAGGGAAGGCAAGGTGCTTTGTTCAAAGTCTACAGATTTAAAGGTCAGTCACATCCATCTAACACTTCCTCACCAACATCTAGACTGATGTTTGACCAAATATCTAGCAATCGTGGCCTGGCCACGTCGACACCTAAAATTACCCACCACAGGCCCTGTCCAGCACCACCTCCTTCGCCTCCTAGACCCAGAAAATGGACCCCCGACCTCTGGGCTGCCAGGCGTGGAGCCACAGGGATTAAGAGAACACCTCCCGCATGAATCTGCTTTCCGATCGTTCTAGACACAACTTGTGCCACAAGAGCATATTCTGAACATTTGGAATCTGATGATGGTTTTGGATTTTCTCCCCAGGAAACATACACACCCATCAACATTGCACAGAGTTTCTGGAATTCCAAGGTCTTTCCTAAAGCATCAATGATCTAAGGATGGCCAGACATTGAATTTAATTAAGGACCTTACATCTACACGAACAGAAGCTGCCCCAAGACTGGGCAGGCAGGGAAGGGTGGGCGGGGCAGCCTGAAAAGTGAAGGGGGAGACGAGGCTCACCCTGGCACCGGCCGCCCCCACTCACCTCCCTGTGCCCTGCCAGGAGGGTGTGCAAATGAGGTCAGCAGAAAGAGGCCACGGGCCCGGGCCACCAGAGTGAAGCGCCGTGCTGGGAGAGCCCCTTTCTCCCTCCAGCTCCGGGCTTAGGGCTGATGAGATGGCCCTGCCCTGTGGGGCAGGCGGGGTCCCACACCCACAGCACCTGATGGCGCAGGTTTCCACGAGTGGGTGTGGCAGGCAGCGCACCACCACGAACACGGGAGTCTGGAAAACGAACGCTGTGTCGGGGGTGCCTGGGGGGCTCAGGTGGTTAAGCATCCAATTCTTGATCTCAGCTCCGGTCATGATCTCCTGGTTCACAGAATCGGGCCCCATGTCGGGCTCTGCGCTGGTGGCTCAGAGCCTGCTGGGGGTTCTCTCTCTCTCTCTGCCCCTTCCCCACGTGTGCTCACTCTCACTCTCACTCTCTCTCTCAGAATGAATAAGTTAACTTTAAAAATGCTTTTTAATGAAAGCTGCTTTTCTGTAACGGTAGCAGACATGCGTGAACACTGAACCTTTCTGGGAAGACACTCACCGCGCCGCTCTGCTCACGCCCCACGTTCGCTCGTCTCTGCACACGAATGGGAGTTGCTCCCGGTCTTTGCTGGACTCTGCCGTAAACACAGACTTCCACGAGCCCTCTCCAGCCTCTTTGGAGTCAAATTTTACAGCTCTCCGAGTGAACTTCTGGGTCAATGGCATTTCTTTCATGGATGTGTGCGTGCTGTGAGCTTCCCCGGGGCAGGGCGCCAGCGCGGACCCGAGGCTCCAGATGAAGGCCAGTCTGCAGACTTCAGAGCAGTAAGGGAGGGCTGGGCAGGGGGGCGCAGGGAAGGAGAGCAGGCGGGGGAGACCGCGTGCAGGCGACTCACTGGGGAGGTCAGCACCCACTGAGCTAGTGAACTTTTTAAGCAATGCACAGAGAAGAGTTCTCAGCACCATAAAGTTCGCCTGACTCTCCAACCGGAAAAAGGACTTCCACGCTGCTCGGGGACACAAGTGAGCCTAGACAGAAATGACTGGTGGCCCTGGATCCCTGTACAGAAATGCCACAGCCCTGGGGAATGAGAGTAGAGCCGTGGCCTCCAGCCACGGCCGAGAGGGACGCAGCCAGAGAGACACAGTTACACACGGAGCAGGAGGCGCATGTGGCCCGGGTCCATGCGCACCTGCTTCGGGTGAAGACCCAGGATGGACTCCCTCCCAGCTGCACCCAGCACAGCACGTAACCCCTCCTACTCACTCCTCTGTGGTCCCTGTGGCACCCTGAGCGGGAGGTGGGGCACGCTGAGAATGGGGACGCGGGGACCAGCAGGAGCATCCTGGACGGTGGCTGCAAAAGGTCCGAGCCAAGGCAGGTCCCGGATCAGAGGTGGGGGAAGCGGTGGCCCCGACGCGACCGTCTCCCCGCCTCCCCCAGGGCCGGGCCGCTCGGGACTCTGTTTACCAACAAGAGCTTCGAACACTGCAGAGCAGCCCCCGTGCGGCACCTTCTCCCGGCGGCTCGGAGGTCAGAGCTGTGCAGGGGCGGTAGCTCCGGAGAGCCGGCGCCCGAGGCAGAGGCGGAGGGAGGCCCTGTGGAGGCAGCCTCGCTGCTGAGGGCAGCGCGGCCTCGGGGCCTCGGGGAGCAAGTGGTTTCTCAGCTGTTTACCGAGCTATGTTTTAGATCAGTGGTTTAATGAGACCCCAGGGACACGTCCATCTACTCCAGCGAGACGGCCTTGGGGCTGCCGACACGGGGATGCTGTCTGGAGTCTGCCGAAGGTCTGCGCGTCACCCGTGTTTCCCAGGAGGACAAGGAAGCCGGGCACCCCCGCGGCGCCGTGCACGCGGCCCCAGGTCTGCGTGGCCCGCGGCCCCTTGGCCGGCGCACCTGTCTCAGTCAGGCCCACGCGCACACGCGAGTGCAGGGAGCGGAGGTCAGGTGTTCTGAGTGCCACGCTCTGGTGGAGAGGGAGGCGACACGTGCGGGGAAACTCAGCCGCTGGGCCACGGCGTGAGCACAGGTGCAGGCTGAGCGTGTGGGTGGCGTTCTCTCCGTGACGGTCCTTGAGCCACCCTGAGCCACAGACCTGGGGACGGACGGGAGGAGGGTGCGGGCGAGCCTGTAACTGCGGAGCTGAGCCTTCTGCTAACTGGTCACCCGGGGGGTCGGGAACCCGCCCTCCCTGCCTGCCTCCCCCTCCCTTCAGCCAAATTCTGCACACACGCTCCTGTTAGTCATCCCATATATGCCGCTGGCCTTCTGCTTAACCGCTCGGCGCCTGTGCAGAGTCTCCCGAGCAACTCCGGAAGGGATGCCGTCAGGTCACTCACTAATCCTTCCACGGTGCCTCACACGCTGCGGCACCGACCCACGAGGAAAAGAACTGAAACCACAAACTTCACCTGGACACCAGCAGACCGCCAGGACATGTCCTTCCAAGAGACCCTCTCAGGTATCAGGCAGCCAAGAAATCAGGAAGAAAAGAATCAAAAAGCCTGGACAACACAAGGCCACGCCAGGCCTTCTGGCCCCTTGGTTTGCACTTGGACTTTATCAGAAAATCTGCAGGAAATCTGCAGACTCTGTACAGTGTGATTCTATCTCTGGGTTCGGGACGTGTGCCGCTTTCAAAGCCCCTGCCGGGACGCAGCACCCTCCCTTGTGCCAGGCGTCAGGGGGGCACAGGCGCCGGGCCCACCGCAGCCCAGCCCCTTCTGTGTCTGGATGACCAGAGACACCATCACACGTGGGCAGGAGCCAGAAACAACTGAAGATGCAAACAGGGACCGTAAACAAGTGTGAAAGAACTTGTTTTCCGCTGCTATCTCCTCTGGAATCAGGGGTGAGTTTACTCTCTCCTGGGCGAGATATAAAGCCAGATAAACTCTTATTGTTAAAGGCTTAAACAAAAGCTCTGAAATAATAACAAACAGGAGGCAAAGGTGAAGCAGCCGAGAGTCACCGGTGAAGCCAGTGAGCGCTTTCCTGCCAAGAGGCACTCGGGTTCAGAAGAGTTTATATTAGAAAGTGAAGGAAATGAAACACAGAAGCAAAAGAAAATCTAGATTTACTGGCTGTGTTTGCAGGATGGTGAGGCACTTTCTACCATGTGACTGCATTAGCTGGTGTGGAGAATGTTTCTCCGCAGACTTGGGGGGCTACCTGTGTCCTGGGGCCGTAACAGAGCCCCACCCGGGTCAGCACGCCCCCCACCCCCTGCCCTGGAGACCTTGTTCTCGCCCAGTCCTGGGGGTGCAGGCCCAGATCAGGGAGGGGCCTGGGACTGGGGTGTGGGGTGGAGCCCAGGACCAGGGCAGGGCCTGGGAATGGGATACAGGGTGGAGCCTAGGATGGGGGGGAGGCCAGGGACCCGGGATCTGGGGTGTGGGCAGGGCTGTGTGCCCTCTGATGACACTGGGGAAGGGGGTCCCCGCACATGCCCGTGGTCTCTGCTGTGTCCAAACCTCTCCTTTTATAAGGACAGCGTCCCTGGATTAGGGCGACCTGACCCATGTATGACCTCAGCTTAACCAATCACATCTGCAGTGACCTTGTTCCCAAATAAGGTTGCATCCTGTGGTTCTGGGGTCCGGGCTCGGACGCATCATCCTGGGGGACAGAATTCAGCCCACGACAGCAGGAAGGATGCGGACAAAGTGCTGGTGCCTTGGGCCGGCCACCACACTGCACTGGTCATCACCGGCAGTTTTCTGTCCTGGACTCAGGGATAGAGAGACAGAGAGAGAGCTAGTGCCACACAGGAAGGTCCCTGAAGATGTGACAAAAAGTAGTCCCTTTCTGACAGCGTGGCCCTGGGCCCCAGGCCTTTCTGCCCTTGGCAGCCATGCCCCAAAGGGTCAGATGGACCCATGTGGCTGAGGGGGCCGGGAGCGCACTAAGCCACTCCTCCGTGGGACACCAGCGTCCCTCAGCTCCCGGACCAACAGCAGCTCTCCAGGCTGGGCGTCCAGCAAGCGCTGTCCCAAAACTGCACAAAGAAGAGGCCCTGCTACTTCAAGGAAAACGGTCGCGAGTCTTTGTCGCCAAGGATAAAATCTGAGATTTCAAAGGAAACTTCAAAGTCCGTGAGCGTCGTTTTGGCCTCAGTGAGCTTGACATCCTAGTACTTAAGTCTCCGGTGACAGAGCGACGATATTAATGAAGGTGACCTCGGGGCACATTCGGAAGATCTAAGTGACCGAGGGAACCATGTTCTCCCGATGAGCGGCACGTGGTGTTGCACCTCACGTCTGACTCAGATGATGATTTCAGCCTCACTGAGCCACAAAGGGGCACCGGTCCCGCTCCGGACCCCGCGTGGCCACCGAGTCGGAAGGCACGCCCCCGCGCTGAGGTCGGTGCTCTTCCAGAAAGGTGGGCCCACACCACCTGCAAGGCTGTCCCAACCCTCCTGCCGCCTCCCCTGCTGCCTGGGGGGCCGGGCAGCCCTCAGCGCCTTCAGCCACGACCCGGAGCAGCGGGCCGGCGACGGAGGGCAGGCGGGATCCAGGCGTCTTTCTTAAGACAGACATCGAAGAAATTTGCAAAAATGTAAAACAACACCACTCTTGTCACTCGTTTTGCTTGAGAAAATACAGTTATTTTCAGGGGGAAAAGTTCATTATATTACCATAAAATGAGTTTATCATTATAATTTTAAAATAAGCCAGTATTTTGAATGTGTGTTTTAATTTCTAACGGGGTCAACATCAGTGGGTATACCCCACAGAAACACAAGCTCTTCGGGGTCCTCGATAACTTTTAGGAGCCTAAAGGGACCCGTAGACGAAAACATTTGAGAACGACTAACTTGACTTGTTTCAGGCTCTGACCAGACTCAATCTGAAAATAAACAGTTAAAATCCAACAACATCTCACAACAGCTCACCTTGCGCGGTTGAATCTCTGCCTTAAATTCGGCAGACGCCGTGCAGCCCCAGCACGACCAGCAGAGGCACGTAGGGCCTGGACCACTTCGTACAGAGACGTGGAGACGTGTAACAGAGAGTTAATTTCTGTATTACGGATGCTGGGTCCACACTGCCTTGGTCTGAATCCCAGATCTGCTTCTTATTAGCTGCACCATCTTAGCAAGTTACTCACTCTCTCTGCGTCTCCGTGGGCTGTTCTGTACCAAAGCGTCAGAGAGCCTCGCTCAGGGGCCGCAGGGACACGGGTGATCGGAGCGCCTCCTCAGGGGCCGCAGGGACACCGGCGAGCTAGGCGGTGTGAAGGGCTTCAGCCAGGGTCTGGCCTACAGTGAACACCAGGTAAGCATTAGCTCATGTTACTGTTCCACAGCAGAGCCCAGGCCTCTTTACTGCACCTGTCAAGCCCCGTAATAATATTGAGTCCACCGCTAACAACAACTAGTGTTTACTGAGCACTTACTATGTTCCGGGCAGTCTGATAGTCGGCAGGGCCTCATTTAATCCTTGCAGTAAGCAAGAGCTGGGCTTTGAGCTCGGTGGAGGCACCTACATGACCTCTGAAGCACACGGGCTCCGAGAGGGAACCACAGCTAGAACTTGCAGTGTCGATCCGCTCATTCGCACATCCATGTCCTGAACAAACATCTCTGGAACACAGGGTGCTGGGCGCAGTGGCGGAGCCGGGCAGGCGCCTGCCGTGTGGGCAGCGAGCAGACGGATGCGCTCAGGATGGTGAACATTGTAGCACAGATATGAGTGCAGGACATCAGGGGCAAAGAGGAGAGAGCAAGTCACTTGGCCTTGCAGGGTCCAGGAAGGCTTCACCCTTCACCCAGGAGTCCGGGGGTTAGGGAAGAAGCCGCCGTGCTCACGGTGGGCGGGCTGAAGGGCAGAGGGAGCCTGCCAGCTCCTTCCCGCGTCTCCGCGAGCCCCCAGCAGCCAAAGCTCGAGCACACCTTACCTTGGCTTTGTGGGTGGGCTCCTCGTGCTGTCGCTTCTCTGAAAAGAAACAAAGGCCGCCGACTCTTCTCACATCCAACCCTGTCCGGGGCGCCGGCAGCTTATCGTGCACAGCTACGAGGCTGGCTTAACTCTCTCCCACCAGTGTTCTCGTCTTAGCTCTCGATCAGCAGAGTAAGGGTGGGGATTACGGAGCTTGCTGTGGGGCCGCATCACACGAGGCTTCAGCCACTCCCTCCTCCTTCCTGCTCCCAACTGAGCATCTCGAGGGCACGGGCAACGTGAGGACGAGTCTTTTCAGGGAGCTAACGGTGCCCTACAGTCGTCATCTGAAGGTCAGGAAGAAAAGGGCCTCAGTGTCTTCCCCAAAGCCCATCAGGCTTGGGTCAACATAAATCTGTATTTACATTAACATCAGAGCAGGGGCCAAGGGCAGAAAAGCAAGGTAAACAAGGGAAGCTGTGCAAAATGCTCTGGATTTCTTCAAGTTTACTTACTTATTTTGAGAGATATTTTTTGAAGTTTATTTATTACTTTTTGAGAGAGAGGGAGGGGCAGAGAAAGAGGGAGGGAGGGAAGAGGAGGGAGAGAGGGAGAGAGAGAATCCCAAGCAGGCTCCACACTGTCAGCACAGAGCCCGACACTCAGTCCCACGACTCCACGATCCCAGGATCATGAGCTGAGCGGAGATCAAGAGGCAGATGCTCAACCGACTGAGCCCCCCGGGAGCCCCTGGGTTTTATTTCTACGGTGTTTGCTTTGACTGAGGGTGTCTGTACGCAAGGATGCGGACGCGCTACAGAACAGCGTAAGGCACGGGAGGTGGACGAGGCTTCAGACGTGACGCGGAGGCAGCATTCCTGCATGGGAGGATGGGGAGCAGGTTCTCGGGGGACGAGGGACTTGGGAAAATAATGCCAACAACTCGCACCTGCTCAGGGCCTTCCTTCATCAAAGCGCAGCCTCCCACATCCGGCGCAGAGATGTATAAACAGAAACAGAATCCCTGCACAACAACTCTTCCCAGGGAAGACGTCACCCAGCTTTCAGGTTCTGTCTTTCCAGTAATTTGCCGTAAGACACGTGTAGTAACCGGGCTATCCAGTTCAACGGCTTTTTTACACATCAAAACGCATAGCATTTTAATTTATTATTTTTCAGAGAAAGCATGAGTCGGGGAAGGGCAGAGAGAGAGGGAGACACAGAATCCGAAGCAGCTCCAGGCTCCAAGCTGTCAGTACAGAGCCCGATGTAGGGCTCGAACTCACATACCATGAGATCATGACCTGAGCCGAACTTGACGCGTAACCGACTGAGCCACCCGGGCGCTCCCAAACACATAGCATTTTAAAATTAACTATCTTTCAGGCGCCTGGGTGGCTCAGTCGGTTGAGGACCCCACCTTGGCTCAGGGCATGATCTCCTGGTTTGTGAGCTCGAGTCCCGCATCAGGCCTGTGAGCACAGAGAGTGCTTCAGATCCTCCGTCCCCCTCTCTCTGCCCCTCCCTGCTGTGTTCTCCCAAAAATAAGTAAATATTTAAAAGATAATAATAATAAAGTTAACTACCTTTGTGTCCTGTGATTATGCCAAGAAACAGTGATTACAAACTAACCACCAGCACTGGGAGCAGACTGGTGTGGGACGGACCTGCCAGCCTTCACCTCCTGCACATTAAGTTCCATCGGATGAGACAGCAATGGTGCTGCCACTGTTGTTTTAACGCGTTCCTTTGACAAATCTGGTTTGATTGGCATGAACGTTATTAGGTAAAACAGACTAAAGCAGCAATGCCAATATTTTCGTGACTATTTTGCAATCGCGTTAATCAATGAGATGGGACCGTAATTGCTGTAATTTCTCTGTTCCTGGCTCCAGAGTCACAGATATAATAGCGCTCCTAAGAGTTCCTGACAATTTGCTATTCACAAATGCTGTATGAAACATGCTACATAAAATTGCATCCCGACTCTCCTTTAAAAAAAAAATATCAAAAAACTCCAGGAACCCGTAAAGCCCTAGAGTGTTAGTACGGAAAGAACCAGTCTCTCTGGACTCGTCTCACTGGGTCCCTGGCTGACTCTGGTCTCGGAAGCCATGCTGGAATTGGGTCTCGGGGCTTCCTAACATTTCATGAATTCAACTTCATTTTGGAAATTTTTCAATCGCTTGTGTGACATTGACAATTCCCCATTTCATTATAATGCTACAAAATTCAAGCACCTGCTTTGCTTTTCAAAATGTAAATCAACTGAAAAATCAGAGAAAAAACAGGTGTTCTACCTTAATTGACAGAACTGACTCTCCTACCCAAAAACAAGCATCCAAGTCAAAACAGGGGCTCCAAGGTCTCGGCCGCCACCGGAGGAAACTGAGGCTCCCACCCCTGCGCTGAGGCACGTTTGGAGGCGATCAGACGCCTCTCTACTAGACGGATCGTGTTTAAAGCTCAGTAGCAGCTGCATGCTGGACAAATCAGAAATGACACGAATCACCCTTCCACACTGCTCTCCGAGCTCGCTCAGGCGTGGTGACAGCGCCCAGGGAGCAGTGGTGCAGAAGGAAACAAATTTGGAATCACCTGCAAAGTTCCATCCATGGAGGAGGATCCTTCCAGGAAAACTTAATTGTGCTCTTCTGTTCTTGTCTCCGTTTACACTCACAGAAGACCTTTCAACTTCAGGAATGTCTGCCCCGCCCCTGCCTCACAGCAACGCCCTTGCAGACTCAGGCTGCCTCCCGCCCCTCCTCCAACGCGAGGCCCCGCCTCCTAGGCGAGGCCCCGCCCTCAAGCTGCCAAACAAAGACCGTTCTATTTAGTTATTCAAAACAGTAAATGAAACTCGGAAGCCACAGTGCTGGACTCTGGGCTCCAGAAACACTGCTCTGCCTCTCAGAAAAGCTCTGGGTTATTTCATCCCATGACGAGTGCTTAGGGCACCTCAACGCTCACATCTCTAAGAACGGGCCAGGAGGGGGCTGTGAGTCCCAATCCTCCATTTCTACCAAATGCGCGCTTCCTCACTGCCTACCGCTCTTACCAGGACTTAACAAACAGTGCGCTAACTACTCTGAGCTTCCTTCTGCAGCCGGCATTCCTATTTGGCTCAAGCTGGGAACAGATAAGCAGGAAAAACGGACAATCAGGAGAATGGAAACAGGCGCCCAGTGCACAAAATGTCTAACTGATACCCAAGCAATTCGAAACGGACCACAGCTTCTTCTGACACGAAAGCGTTACTCTGTCAGAGCTCCATTCATGTCTGTTGAGCACAGAAAGGACCCGGAACGTTCCACATTCGCGAGCATAGTAGTCGGGCGCAGGTACTGTTTCAGGTGGTCAGGCGTTTTTAACCTGGAATCGGTACATATTTAACTTCTGTGTCTCAGTGTCAGCTAGAAGAGACGGTTTCAGTCATACCTTCCTTGCTGGTTTACAGATCAGGAACCCCCCAAATGCGGATCACATAAGGGGAGCCCCGCTCTGGCAGTTGGCACCACTGAGAGCCTGCCTCCCCGCCGGCCAAACCGCGGCTGGAGACGAACGTACGTGCCCGCCTGTCAAAGCAGGACTTAGCAAGTATCAGTTCAAACCTCAGGCAGTAGCGGACCCTACGTGTGCCAACGCCCAGCAGGTTGTGCGACTGCGTCTGGGATCCCGTGGAAGGAGCCGGCAGCCCCTGGCCTGGCCTGCCTCTGAGGAGCTGAGAGCACACGGAGCCCCTGTGACAAGCGGCCCCACCCAAAGACTCGGAAGTTGTGGCCACATGAAAGAAATCCTGTGTCCAGCCTTACATAGTCTGCCCACGGAGACTTCCAGAGTGCAGGTCCCACAGGACGCCCAGCGGCTCCTCCCACGGACGCTGGTGCACAGCCTGGCGGGCACCCTGGTTCTCATTGCCATGGTGGCCGGGCACGCTCTGGCACTCGGCCACAGAGACGGAGGGTGCCAGCTGCTCCTGAGCGTCCTCAGAGCCACACACGCGGACCACCTGCCCTTACCCCTCATGACTTTCAAGTGCTCAGTGGAACCTTCACATACAGCTCCCTCTATCTATAGGACACTTGTCACTGGATCGGGGCCTGCCCTTCATCCTAGCTCATCACATGTGCAAAGGCCCTGTTTCCCAGCAAGGTCACACTCTGGGATCTGAGTGGACAAGGTGAGCGGCACGATTCAACCCAACGCAGGTGGAAAAGGGACGTTCCAAAGTATGTGTAACAAGATGGGAGGTACTAGGTCCTAAGAACCACTGGCCTGGGCAGAGCCCTTTCTAGACCAGGGCTCTGCGCCCTCCCATGGACCACAGGTGAGGAAGTCCCAGGTCCTGGGTCCTCCGCCCTCTCAGGGACCCTCCTCCCCGCTACTAGTACTGATCGCGCATGTAAATACAAGTGTAAGTATGGCCAAGTCCCCAGGTAGCACGCAGGTTACTTTGAAAAAGCACATGAAGGGGCACCTGGGGGGTCAGTCAGTTGAGTCTCCAACTCCTGATTTCAGTTCAGGCCATGATCTCATAGTTCGTGGGTTCTAGCCCCGCTTTAGGCTCTGTGCTGCCCGTGCAGGGCCTGCTTGGGGTTCCCTCTCTCCGCCCCCCTCTGCTCCTCCCTACTCATGCTCGCTTGCTCTATCTCAAAATCAGAAATAAACTTAAAAAACTTTTTTTTTAACGAGAAGAAGAACCTCACGAAGGGCTTGGTGGATAGCTCACCACAGACACACGTCATGGGATCCCCGGGCGGGGCTATTGCTCTGGGATCCTGAGCCCCGGCTCTTCCCGCCCATGGGACCAGCGCCAGCCCGGACACATCACTTAACGCGGGAGCCCTGTCCTCTCCCCCGGCTGGACTGGCATCAGTCCCCCGGGTGTGCTGAGGCAGGGTGTGACATCCGAGCGTGCAGCACAGCCCCTGGCACCGGTCACAAACCCTGCGAGGCGGTGGGACAGTGGTTCCAGAGCTGCGCTCACTGCAGTGGTCACTGTCAGCCCAGGGGCAGGCGCCAAAGCCGGTCCTGGCCCAGTGGGCATGTGCGCACCCCACGGCGTGCGTCCTCTCCCCGCAGACCATCTGTGGAGGGACAGCCAGAGCTCTGGGGTCTCACACCAGTCAGAGCAAGTCCCAACTGCCAAGGACACGGGTTGCTTACTAAGCGACAGAGTCACGAGAGGCTTGGAAAACAAACAACATTATAGACACTGTTTTTATGCCAAAAAAGCCTCAGAAAAATCTAGTGCCTCAGGCTGGCTGTGTTTTACTTGATGACAGGAAGGCACATTTGTCGGGCACCTCAGATTTCTTGCCTTGTTAGGATTCTCATCTGAGTCCTAATTTGTTTGTAAGCATGATTTAGAGAGGTTTCCTCTGCCGGCAATCCCAGGAACCTCCCTTTCCCCTGCCCTCAAACCCCGTCCACACACACCCAGATCGTGGCAGGCGGAAGCGCCTCCAGGCACGGCCGCCTCCCAGCAGCACAAAAAAGCGCCAGGTCCCCACGCAGAAATGTCCTCTGAATTCCATCCAGAATTCACTTCGCTATATCAAGTGATATGACAATTCAATCCATGGATTAAAGTCTGCTAGGCTGCTTGTGACGATCTTTCAGCTCACTCTGTGTATCATTGTATTTCCCAATCTGGCACTGTGAACCATAAATAATCCTATCATTTATTAATTACATCCCCTAACCCAGTCAGGAAGAATCCCGGGGTGTGGAGCAGCGGATCATGAATAAACGGTTCATTGAAAAGCAACTCTTATTGCCAAGTAGTTGTAAATTAGGGTGTGATAATTACCCACTTTAACCTTTTAAACAGGTTCCTCTAAAAATCTCCAAGATGGATGTTTTATTATAACAACTCTGACCTCCAACACACAACAACACAATTAGTTTGCTCCCTCACAAAGGGATGCCTTGATTAAAACTCTGGTGTACCACCCCATTATACGGCATTATCCGCCTGGGTACTGAATATGGGTGGACACACACGTACGCATCACACACACACACACACGTTCACATATTATGTCCTACATCTACGGGCTGCGTACACCCAGCTAAGTGAAAATAATGAATAAGCATGGACTGTAATTACACGACAAGGTGCGCGCTCTGTCATCATAACCCACTGTGATGACAGTCTCGTGCAGTGCGCTGTCCCCATGCTCACCCCGCCGAACGTCTTGTCTAGTGTCACAGAAACACAGAAGCAGGGCAGCCCACCCGGCCCACACGGGGAAGCCGGGATGGGACGTGGCCTCCCAGCGGGGCCTGAAGCCCCATCTCTCTGGCGAGGCCGGGCGGCTCACCCTGAGCCCCGTGTGCGCAAACTGGAGGGGCCGCAGCAGCGCCCAGAGCCCCGGCGCCAGTCAGATTCCCGGCACCGCCAGCCCGTCCACCACGAGGCCCAGGCGACTCGCTGGCCTGGGGACCCAGGGCGGTAGGCGCCGGCTTCGCTCGTGCCCAGCGCAGGCTGACTCCCAGCTCACAGGAGGGCGCACTCAGCTCACTGCTTACTGTTGGCGGCGCCCCCTCCCCCTTTTCCGGGTCTTGGGTCTGCACCTGTCACCTCCACTCCCACACTGGGAGCAGGAGGTTGGGGCGCACCCCATGGGCAGCACGAGCCCTCCGCACTCACCCACCTGCTCACAGGGCCTTCTGAAATCAGAAGCAGAGCACTTCACCGCCCAGGAAGGAGGTGCTTGCCTGAGGGCAGATTTACATTCGTCAAGGACGCAAGCGGTGCAACCACCGTGGAAAATAGTATGGAGACTCCTTAGAAAATTAAAATTGGAGGGGCGCCTGGGGGGCTCAGTTGGTCAAGCATCCGACTTCGGCTCAGGTCATTACCTCACAGTTCATGAGTTGGAGCCCCAGGTCGGGCTCCGTGCTGACAGCTCAGAGCCAGGAGCCTGCTTCGGATTCTGTGTCTCCCTTTTTCTCTGCTCGTCCCCCGCATGCACTATCTCTCTCTCAAAAATAAACATTTAAAAATATTTAAAAAATTAAAAATGGAAATACCATGTGATCCAGTAATTCCACTGATGGGTATTTACCCAGAGGAAATGAAAACACTAATTTGGAAACACACATCCACCCTTCTGTTTATTGCACCGTTGTTCACAATAGCCGAGACACGGAGGTGTCCACGGGGAGACACACGCATCAAGATGACGTAGGCATGTGTACAATGGCGCACGGCCCCCGGAAGGATAAGATCTTGCCATCTGCAGCAACATGGACGGAGCCGGACAGCACAGGAGCCACTGAATAACAAATACCATCCGATTTCACTCAGATATGAGATTTAAATTTTAACAAAGCAAAGAAAAAAAGAGACCAAAAAAGCAGACTCAAACTGGTGCTCACCAGAGGGGAGGTGGGCGCGGGACGGAGGAGACAGACACGTTAATTAAAAGCACGATGAGCCCTGAGGTGTTGAATCATCCTATCGTACACCTGAAACTAACCGAACACTGTATGTTAATTAGACTTGAATATTAATTAATTAATTGGTTAATTCTTCAAAGCAAGGAATGGAGGAGGGAACAGAAGAAACGCTGGCCGGTACCGGGCACGCCCTCGTGTACCACTGTCCGGAAAGCGTTACCCCGAGGTCAGGGAGCACAGACTCCTCAGATTTTATACTCACGAGGCATGGACCTCACCACAGCTGCCACTCCCTTCTCAGCAGAAGTGCTGGCCCAGGAGAACCCTTGTCCCAGAAAGCACCTTGACCCTCTGACATAAAGGCCTGACCTTGTGACAATTCGGGGGAGGCGTAAGGAAGGGCGGCATGACTATGCGTAGGAATGCGAGAGTCTGGGGGTCAGTGAGGGCCCCTGAAGAGACAGGACGGGGGCAGGACAGAGGGGCAGGACCAGGTGAGGAGTCCCAGGGGTCGAACCCGAGCCCTGCCTAATGCTGGGGGGATCTGCCTAGCTTTGGCGCAGCCCCTGACCACCCACAGCTGCGCCAGACCTTTCCGGCTGGTCTTCTCTTCCTAAGAATGGATTGGGCTCTTGTCTGCTTGCTTTTAGGAAGCCAAAGAAGGGCTGAGTTTCACATCTGCGTCATTATGAAATAGAACAAAGGGCGAAAGATGTTCCAAACAGAAAAAATTCAGTAGAGCTCGAGTTAACCAGAGAGGACAATGACAGCACACCTAGAGAGAGCGCAGCTCACCCAGGGCCGGGAGCCTGGCTGGGTCAGGGCTGAGAAGTCCTAGCTAGAGCTCTGGGCGGTTCCAAGTGGTATCACTCTACGAAAACCAGGAAAGAGCCTCCCCCACCACCCGCGAACAAGATGGCATTGGGGAGCACAGAGGCTGCTCTGTGAGTGTGAACGCTGGGGCAAGGCGGCCGGAAACACTAGCAAGTTCAAAGCGGGTAGGACGTGGGCTCACACCCTGCCCCTGGAGGGTAAGTGCTGACTGTTCCGGGGAGAAGTGACTGGGCAGCACATCAGGGACCTTAAATGTATTCAGATCTCTTGTCATGGCAATTTCACTTCTGAGGATCCATTCTTAGAAAATACTGGGGACCCTGGGTGGCTCAGGTGGTTAAACGTCCCACTCTTGGTTTCAGCTCAGGTGGTGAGCTCGTGGCTCCTGAGATTGTCTCTCCCTCTCTCTGTCCCTCGCCGCTAGCATGTGTTCTCTCTCTCAAAATAAATAAACTTTTAAAAAAGAAAGACAAGAATCTTTAACTCAGAGATGTCCACTGCGAGATAATCCTTACGCCACAAGCCAGGGAGAGCAAGCGCCTGCTCAGTGACGGAGCCGGGGGCAGGTGAGCCAGTGGCGATGTATGCTAGGACGGTTTACAGCCTCGGAAAACCGCTGACAAAGAACAGTAATGACACGGGGAAATGCTTGTATTGTAGCGCAACTAGAATAAAACCAGGAAACAAAACTGAATTACATCAGGATCTCAGTGTCCTAAAATAATGGTTGGAAGGGGAAATAGGCCATTATCGTGGTTGAGCGCCAGGGCTGCATTAACCATCGCTGTGGCTGAATAGCTCCCGTGGATCCTTACTTTGCCACATTTTCCACCTTTTTTATAATAACCATGAATTACATTAAATATTAAAAAATGAGTTTTATTTTAAAAGGGATGATGTAAACTTAAAGTGAAAAACCCAGAAGAACCACCATAGACGTTTTCACCCTTAACCTTCGGAAGTCAACGGAGAGAATAGTTGTAGACGAATGTACCAACAGAGCTGGTGACAGGTCAGATTGGGGACAGTGTGGGCCAGCAAGTCATGGCTATAATCCAACACGGATTTAAAATCAAGTAGCACACAAATCTGGGCAGCTGCAGGGGCATTTGACTTCTGCAGACACACTAGAGGCTGAGCGTCGTGGCCATCAGACCCACCAGCGTGTCCATCTCCAGGCACAGACTTGCCAGTGTGCTTATGAATAGGGATCTGGGTCCGGATACTGCTCTTTTTACGGATATTTATGAGTACATATGTATACATATGAATATATGTGTACCTGCATGTGAACATATTGCTTGCGCTTGTCTATGAAAACACGTGAACCACCACGGTGAGGACACAGAACAAACGTGTGTGCATGGAAAGGCGAACGTGCAGAGGCATATGTACAAGCTTGTGTTCACACGCACACACAGCAATGTCTTCCCTCAGCGTCCAGCCAGCTAAGTCCAGAAACTAAGCTTTCTCTTAAGGCAGTGACTGCGACTTGATGATGTCATTTACTACTAAATGAAACCGGGTAAGAGAGAAACAAAATTGAAAGCCTCAGATCGGAACGATTCTATTGGGCCTGTACGAGTAGATAGAGCCTGTTTAATTGTTCAACTCTCTAAATTTTATACCAGTCTGCTTCGGAAAAAGCTCTGGTGACTTCAAAGTTTTACGGTGTTAACGCTTTGAAAAGATGCCACACGCATCAGCCCGATGGGAGGAGTTCTGTGTGTCTGTGGCCGCCAATGGGGGGAGCACTCCGCGGTACAGATCCACCGGGACTCCGATTAAACGTTTTCAGGATCACTACTTTTAACCCAACGGAAGCAACAAGCCCCCTAGACTAAAGGAACATTTGAGAAAGGTTCAAACAACAAAAAAGAAGAATCTGCAACAGAACAAATATCTTTTTAGCCTAAACAGCACTAGACGTTACAAAAAACACGATTATATCATCAGGAGCTTTCTTCCTTACCCATCGGGGGTCTGTAATTATGTCATAATTCGTATTTGTTTCATTTGAAGACTATTATCTCATCTCTTCATGATTGTCTTATTCTAGCTGTTTATATTTTTTCCTATTCAAACGTCATAGTCTTCAGACGAAAACATGGAGCTTAGAAAATATTAGTTTTGTCACGAACGATATATGTATACAACTTAATTTTTATTTTGACTTTTTAAGAAAACTAAACTGTAATTCAAAGATGTCTTGTGTCTTAACCATAGGACTCTCCAGTTTTAATGTTGTAAAACGCACACTGCCCTGGGCGCGCACAGCAACAGTTCCCTTTACAACAAACACTATTAAACACTTTTTTCAGAGTGTGGTACTAATTACTGTTATAAATATTTTCAAATAGAATAAAAAATGCATACTTTACAAAATCTATAGTTTCCTGAACGTACAAAAGAACCAGCATCCCTACTGAGAAGTGAAAGCGACATCAGAATGGCCTTGTTCTTTGGGAAGTAGTCATTTCCAAACCGCAATGTGAACATTTTTATACAATGATTTTGTGAACTTCAGAAAGACTATTAACCAAAGTTTTCGCCTTTGTTTAGACCTGACATTGGAAGGAAACTGAGTTTTGAGGGAGGGAAGTGACGATCTCTCCCGGCTGTCGAAGGACGTTTGTTCACAGGGCATTTCCGCGAGCCCTGGAGGCCTGGGCTGCAGGGGAGGTCAAGGCACTGATCAGTCCAAATCCTCACTCACATTTAGAAAGCACCCCCCACCCCGGGGTGCCTGGGTGGCTCAGTCGGTTAAGCCTCCGACTTTGGCTCAGGTCAGATCTCACGTTCGTGGGTTCGAGCCCCGCGTCAGGCTCTGTGCTGACAGCTAGCTCAGAGCCTGGAGCCTGCTTCCGGTTCTCTGTCTCCTTCTCTCTCTACCCCTCCCCCTCTCATGCTCTGTCTCTCTCTGTATCAAAAATAAATAAAACATTAAAAAATTTATTTAAAAAAAAAAAAAGAAAGCACCCCCCCAGGGGCTACCTTCTGGACCGGCGAGCACCTGGGAGCATGAACAGGGGGACCACCTGGTGCGCTGCTGGACGCACCACAGCAGGCTCCCTGGCGGGGCCAGAGGCCGGAGAGCCCTGCTCTAGCGCTGGACGCCTTCCAGGGCATGCACGCTCCCACCACGGCGACTTCAAGCTGCCGCTGTGATGCCGCTCACCTCTGGGGGCTGGCACGCAAGACAAGCGTGGCGCGTGCCATCGCACAGGATGCCTACCGGCCCGTGGCCATGAGTAACTTCACCATACGGACAACAGTAAAAGACAGTCAATGTAATGTGTTAAAAACTTATTACCTCTGTTTTTCACATAATTTATTTAATTGTGAGTTTTTGTAATTCAAGTTTTAATCCTGGTCGCATACAACAATGAGCTCACAAACTCCCAACCATTTAGTGCCTGGCTCTCAGGAGGCAGGTGCGGCCGGGTCTGCACTGCTGCTTGTCATCATGTCCCCCACGTCTGCGGCCACGGCCCCCGGGCGTGTCAGGGGGCGACCGAGAAAGGCGGAGAGGAGAACAAACAAGTGAGCAGAGGCAGGAGGAACCCGAACAGGGGGCCGAAGAAATCCCTCCTTTACAAAAAGCTGTCTCAGGGCACCGGGGGCTCAGTCGGTTGAGCGTCCGACTTTAGCTCAGGTCAGGATCTCAAGGTTCATGAGTTCGAGCCCCACATCGGGCTCTGTGCTAGCAGCTTGGAGCCTGGAGCTACTTCAGATTCTGTGTCTCCCTCTCCCTCTGCCCCTCCCCCATTCATGCTGTCTCTCTCTCTCGTAAGAATAAATACACACTAAACAAAAATGTTTAAGCTAACCACTAACAATGTTGAGGAGAAAAGAGAAGATGTTGCATCTAAGTAACCAAGACACACTCAATGAAAAAAATAAGAGTTCTTAGGGATTAAAAGTAGGATTGAAATGAAAGATTTAGGAGAAAAAGATGACAAAATTGTTAGAAATCAGAACAAAAAATCAACAAAATGAAAAGGAGGGCCAAAACAAGAAAAACTAAGTGCTCCCTACAATAAACAGAACATTCGAGTAGTGACTCTGGGCACCCGAGGTGAGGAGGGGTAATAGGAGGGTACTTCAGCCCCTCTGACCTTTGACTACTGAAAACCCAGACCACAGGTAAGCAAATCAGGGCCACCGTCTCCCCGCACGGCTGTGCAGACAGGCACGAACTAGTCCCGCGGACCAACTTACAGCTGCCGACAATCACATGGTGTGGTCTCAGGGGCGTGGCTTCACCTAGAAGTCATCAGACGCACTTCAAATGACACATACAGCTCAGACCCGTTTGCCCTAACATGGCCTTGAATGTTGAGTGCTGGTACTTGTGGGGCATCTTTACAAGGGGCCAAAGAGCCTTATTCAAAGGAATGAGTTTTTGGGTGACACGCCAGGCACCAGAACGGTCCCTCAGGGCACCTCCGAGGGGAGCGGCAGGCCTGACGGCCCCCACACGCTGCCCCGCGAGAGTCCGTCCTGGGGACTGCCCGTCACCCGTCGTGGATTTTCTGCATTTGCTGAGGCGAGACATGACGACTGGCATCTACAGTCAGAACAGAGCCCGTTCTTGCCTTTTCTTATTCTGAAGACAAACGCACGCTACCGTCTGACTTGCAGGAGAGACCCGGTGTTGGGTGAGGCTCCAACAGCAGCCAAAGACGCTAATAAGCAAGCAGCCCTGCAAACAAAATGTTTCCTCCAGGGCAGCGGACGTTTTCGCGGAGGGAAAAAAATCCCAGTAAAGACGCCTTTCAGAAAGGAAATTTTAAGAAGCCTGCGGAGTGAAAACCCCCTTCTGAATGGGCTCCCGGGGAGCCCCGGCCTCGGGACAGTCGCCCACTCCATGGTGACATTCTCATTGCGCGGCCGTGCCACCGCGGTGCGTCATCACATATGAACGCAGACATCACAATGCGGTGCGAGAGTATTCTGTCCAGCCTCCGGCCCTCTGGGGCCCCCACGGCCTCCCCCTGCCAGCGCCCCCGGGGGGTGGGGGGCCTTGCGGAGAGCTGGTGCAGAGTCCTGCAGGGGTCGGGGTATTCAGGGGTCCGCCGTCCACCTGCCGGGCGTCCTTGGCCAAGGCCTTGAGCTCCCTGCTTCGTCTGTACCACACGGTAGCTGTACCGGGGGGAGGAGTAAAAGCACCAGGCTCGAGCATGGCATTAAAAGACTGTTTAATTGCAGTTTTTCGGCCGTGGAGCTACTTCGTGAAGTAAAGCCAAGATTTAAGGGAGTGCTGAGGGAGTCTGTGTGCTAGAACCTTCCTTCTCAGGCTGAAACACTCCCGGTGCGGAGGGAGGGCAGCGGAGCCTGTGGGGGCGGCGCGGCCCACACGCGTTTCTGTAACTCCCACTGTTCCCTCCGACCCGGGTGAGAAAATGAGGCGACTTCCTGTGATAAGTGAGCGTGGCCGGCCTCGGACTTTCTGCAAAGCCTTAGTGGCAAATGAAGGAAATTATCCCCTGGGTTAATAATGCAACTACCTCAGAATTCATTTGGAATAAGAAGAAAGATTGATTAATCCATGATTAATAAATGGAGCCGCCATTCAGATAAAAGAAGAGGAAATCTTTACTGCAATTTTTTTCCCCTGAGAGACTGGTGCCAACGTCAGGGTCAGCGGAACCTGCTGCAGGTGGTCCAGGAGGAGCAGCCCAAGAAAACACCAAAATCTGAGCACACCGTGCACCGCGGCTGGAGGGGATATTCCAGACACGCACAAGTCCCCTGTCTCTGTCTCTGTCTTCCTCTCGGTCTCTCTCCTCAGTTTTGTTAACATCACCCTCACGTGTTGTAAAACGGTGGGATTGTTTGACGTCCACCACAACCAGTCACCCTGATTATAAGGCCGACATGAAGCTCTCAGGCCTGCTCCGAAGATTCTGTGGTTCCCACAAACAGGACGCCCGGCCTTTCTGGGGGATCTCTTCCCGGGCTCCCTCGATTGTGCGTGGGAGCGCGGCAGCCACGAAGCCCCGCTTCATGCCAGCAGGGCTGTGTTTTCATTCTTCCCACCAGAACTCTGCTCAAGGCCCGGCCTCCGTGCACCGCGCGCCCGCGCCAGGACCAGGCTGATGTTGACCTTCGTGACAGCCTGACAGCTGGCAGGAACGAATCATCAAACACTCTTTTTTAATGTTTGTTTATTTTTGAGAAAGAGAGACAGAGACAGAGTGTGAGAGCAGGAGGGGCAGAAAGAGAGAGACACAGAATCCGAAGCTGTCAGCACAGAGCCTGACGCGGGGCTCAAACCTACGAACCGCAAGATCATGACCTGATCCGAGGTCGGATGCTTAACCGACTGAGCCCCCCAGGTGCCCCAATCGCCAGGCACTCTCAATGGTTGGGGTTCCTGTTTGAAAGTGTGGGTTTAAGAGCTCCTTCCTCCCGGGATGGGCCTGAGCGAGCACCGTGGCCCCCTGCGCGCCTGGTTGAAATCACTAAGTGATCCCGGAGCAGCGGTGCCTCCGGACAGGTCTCTGCAGAGCCACGCTCCCAGCCCCAGATCTCCTGCAAACCAAGCGGAACAGGGCAGGAGGCCAGGGGACCTGGTTCTGGGCCGCGGCAGAAGGCCAGCCTGGGAGGCACGCTCCCCTCTGGTCCAGAACATCAGCGCCACGACAGGGCTGCGATGTCGCGGCAGATGTAATGAGCACAGGGAATTGACGGCAGCTCCAACTAAATTACAGCTTAAAAGACAAGGAAGGTCCCCAGAGACGCCACAAAAGGGAACCGCTGACCAGGCCCAGGTGAAATTGAATTGGAAATGGTCCCTGCCTGATTAGCATAACAAAAGCTCCCGTGTTTAAAGGAAAAGTCATTCTGTGTAAATGACAGAGGGTAGAGAAGCCCATCTTCCTATAAACACAGTTATCTGTAAAAGTGTCCAGTCTAAGGCCGAGCTCGACCGCGTCATAAACAAGGCCCGCGGGACGGCTCTCAAGCAACCTGGTGACCTGTATCTATTCCTAGTGTATTTGGAGGAACTGACCGGCCATTCAAAACTCCCGAATAGCCACACCCGTGTGCGTGCGCGCACACCCACATCTATATGAATATGCCCCCCCCCCCACAGAAGACCAAAGGCAGACCTGGCATCATTTACTAACCAACACTGAAACCGCCAGTAATTCAGGGGCGCCTGGGGGGCTCAGTCGGTTAAGCATCTGACTTCTGCTCAGGTCATGATCTCACGGTTTGTGGGTTTGGGAGCCTGGAGCTGCTTCAGATTCTGCGTCTCCCTCTCTCCCTGCTCACACTCTGTCTCTCTCTTCTCAAAAGTAAACAAACATTAAAAAAGGAAAATGACAGGAATTCAGATAAAGACTTATTGGACATATTCAGAAATTCACTTTATACCAGGGATTCAGAGATTAGCCCCACATATCAAAAAATGTTGACTGCTTTTCGTATTATTTAAATGCTTTGTAAATGATCAGAAGGAGCAGCCACGAGAAAACCAAACCAAATGGGGATCAGAATTAGATCTTTGCAGAAAAAAGCAAAGTGACTTGTCCTCCACTCAGTTTTCTTACAGAATGCCTTGAAGACCCATAACACTGGTGCCCTAACTGTGAGCACCGGGGGCACGAGTGTGTGCGAGGCGCTCTGCCAGGCAGTTCTCACAACCAGCTTCCAAGTGGTATTATTGTGCCCACTCCACAGATAAGGAAACAGAGTCCACAGAAATTAAGTGATTTAACAGGTCAACTGAACCAAACTTGTCTTACGTAGATATAAATTCAATAAGAGGCGCCTGGATGGCTCAGCCGATTAAGCATCTGACTTCAGCTCAGGTCATGATCTCATAATTTGTGAGTTTGAGCCCCGCGTCTGGCTCTGTGAGTTCGAGCCAGAGAGAGAGGGAGACACAGAATCCGAAGCAGCTCCAGGCTCTGAGCTGTCAGCACAGAGCCCGACTCGGGACTCGAACCCACTGACCATGAGATCATGACCTGAGCCGAAGTCGGACGCTTAACCAACTGAGCCCCCCAGGTGCCCCCAGTTCTCTGTTTCAAAGGCTAGAGACACATTATTGTTGAATGCTACCCACATATGAACAGAAAATCGCTTGGAGGGCACTCACTCCTTAGCCTGCCCAGGAAGCCATGATCTGGCCGTGAAGACAGCAGTTTCAAGTTCACCCTTGCGTCTGACATCAGCCCAGCTGGTCGCCAGCACCCACCAACTGATAGCACCAGGCACACTCACAGCTGATGGTCCATCCATGTTCGGTCCAGGGCCACGTTCACTGCATCCGTTACACCAGCCGCTCTGACAAGAGCCAGTACAGGAGATGCCACGGGACCCTGTTCACTGAGAAAACTGAGGCTCAGAGACGCTCAGGTGGATCCTCCACGTCACACAGCTTGTGAACTACAGAGCTGACAGAGGAAATGAAATGACTGCTGCTCCCAAGCCCGTAGCCACCACAGAGCGGTGAGCTCCTGACACACGGCTGGTGACACAAAGCACGAATGAGCCCCCACATCCCCTCAGAAGCGCCTCCTGTCCTAAAGGTACCTAGACTGGGTTCATTCTGCACCGTATTTGACACTTAGCTACAATCAGATATCGCTGCAGTGGCCGCCTAGAAACAAACTACCGACTTCAAAGGTTGCTAGTGTCGCTTATTTACACTGTATAATCTGTCAGTTACAATTTTATTCTTGCTGACATCATTAACTGTGCCTTCCCACTGCTGTACCAGAGCTCCACTTTGGCCTTTCTCTAGGTAAGAGTTTAAATAGGTTCTTTTTTTTTTTTAATAGTTTATTGTCAAATTAGTTTCCATATAACACCCAGTGCTTCTCCCCTCAAGTGCCCCCCAC